>PITA01000788.1:216007-236707 GCA_004023965.1 Spilogale gracilis | reverse complement strand
AGGGCGCCTGGCTGTTTGGGAAGGGTATTGTTCTTGTGTTGCTGACCAAGCTGCAGCCCACGTGCAGGGCTTGGCTGGGAATCTGCAGCTACCCTGGCTGACTCGGTCATCCGTTTCCCACCCGGCTTAGCACCCCGGCATGCCCCCAGTGCCCTACCGGGTGGAGGGAAAGCACAGTAATCATGGACTGAGCCTGCAGTATACCAACCACAGCTCCTGAAGTATCTCAATACGTGATCAGCTTTGCCACTCTCCTTTGAGATGAGTTCTTATCCCCATTTTGCAGATGGGGAAACAAGCTCATCAGAGTTATGTGACTTGCCCAGGGCCAGAGAGCGGGAGCATTCAACTCAGACTTGTCTAACAGGAAAGCCTGGGTTCTTGCCCAGTAGCTGTAAAGCCGCAGAGACTCCTGCCAGGGGGCTTCTGGGAATCCGCCAGCACAGCCTCCCAACTGGCCCGGGGCATGGGCTGCAGGTCGTGCCCCTCTCCAGCCCCTCCTCGGCATCGGCTACCCCTTTGGCCTGCAGAGTCTTGGGCCCATGCCCAGCTCGGCTTCTCTGCCATGTGGCCCTGCACCAGGTTCCTGGCCCCCAGGCCAGGCTGGGGTTGCCATGGCAATGCCTTACCCTTGGACTGCCTCTTGGCCACTGGAATGTCTCAGAGATCCCACCCTTCAGGCCAGCCTCCAAACTGCCTCTCCCAGACGGCCACTCTTATTATGAGCAACAGGAAAATCTTTTCAGGTCATGTCCTGATTTTCAGTTTAGAAAACAGATGGCCACCATTGCAAGGCCCCCATACGCCCTTTATTTCCCTTTTCCCTTCCATTCGGTCTTCTCTTTCTCTCTGTGCCCAGTGCTGGGTAGTGGTTACAAGCACAGGCTAGAGCCTGAGCTCAGATTTCAGTTCCTCCACTTCCCAGCCATTTGACCTTGGGCTCATCCTTGGGGCTTGATTTCTTTGTCCTTTCTCCAGATGACTAATCATACCCATGTCCTTGACTTTTGTGCAGATTACAGAAATATTCTGAATCAGAATCCGTGGCACCTTCTCAGCCAGGCCTTCCCCACCCTCTTTACTTCAAATTACAAACCTCTCCAGACTCTGGCACCCTATCCCCTGCCCCTCCTTTTTCAGCATCAGCATACCACCTGGCCTTTGTCTTTCCGTTGGCCCTTGACTGTTTTCCCTCCACTAGAACGGTAAGCTCCATGAAGACAAGGATTTTTTTTTTAAACGCTTCCCTAGCTGCGTCCCCTGTGTCTAGATCAGTGCCTGCACACAGAGGATGTTAAAACCTATTTGTGGACTTTGTGGACTAAAGGGATGGATGGAGACAGACAGGCCAAAGGTATGGGATTTTTCACAGGCTGATGGGGGGCCCCCAGGGCTTTGCTGGCGGGGAGAGCCGAGCACCTGGCATGGGGCCTGGCCTGTGGTTAGCACTTGAGGTTGGCTGATGCTGTTGTCTCGTTCCTCTCTCTTTGCTCCACCCACACCCATACCTTGGGCCTCCCCGGGACACCCTCCTCGGGAAGCCCTGCCCCAAGCCCTCTGGAGGAAAGCCTTTGCTGAGGTAGCATCCTGAGCCTTCACTGGCCACCCCAGGTGCTGGCCCGTCCCATGGGGCCAACCCCCTGGCTACCAGGCCTTCTCTCCCCGCCTCTCACTCACGAGGAAAGTTGAGTCAGGACAAAAGACTAGGAAATGGTGGTGGCCTCAAGTCACCATCTGGCTGCCCAGTCAGACTGCTCTGCTGGGACTGTGGCAGGAAGGACCCCAGGCACAGGGCCTGCCCCAGGCGAGAGGAGCAGGGCAAGGCACCTGGGGCCATGCAGCTTCCCTTCCTTTCTGGGGTCCCTGTGCAGACAGCTGGCCGGTGGCAGGCTCTGCGGGGCTGCTTCCCCCCAGGCCCACTTTCACTTTCTATTTTTTCTACCAAGCAGGAACAGCCAGGCCAGGGGCTGTTGCATCAGCTCATGGAGAAGGGGTGAGGGCTAGGGTGTCAGAAAGACACACACCCCCGGCATGGAGAGAAAGTGGGTTTAGCAGCGCTCTGTGGACCATCACCCTGTGAGTGAATCTCAACTGATGAGGCCTCCCTACATTCTTCCAGCAGGGATGTTTTCCAAAACATCGTCAAGATGATCCTCTTTCTGGAGCTTCGTTCTGGGGTGGTGGGGATAGAAAAGACAGGAGTCACCCAACAGAAGGAAGAAAAAAGAAAAGCCCACCAGCTTCGAGGCCACCGAAGCCACAGAGCCAGGACACGAGCACTCTGTGGTGTTTCCCTTTTGCCAAACTGTCCCCAGAGGACCACCTTTGAGCAGGGGGGCTCTGTTCAATCTGTGTCCACCTAGGAGGAAACTGAGGCACAGGGCCTGGCAGGACCTGGAGTGGAAACATGGCTGGCATCTTCCAGACACTCCTAGGGAAAGGAATTCTCCATTTCTGGATTCTTGGGCAGAGCCCTGTGTCTTAGGAGCTGGTATGGAGAGGAAATGACCTGGGTCAGGGCAGGGGTGGGGGTGGGGGACCCAGAGCCTTCAATCACCTGGAAGAAAGGGTGTCTTCCTTCTCATTTTCTGGAGAATAACTAATTAGCCTGAAGACATGGGGCTGGCAACCGAGGGAAGGCAGGCCTTGTCAGCCAGGCCTGGACTATTCCACAGCCTTCTGGCTTGTTCAGGAGGCCTTATGTTGGCTACCGTACTGTGACTCCTATCCACAGACCCTGAATGCCAGCGCTCTCCGTAGCCTCTGTCCCTCCCCTTGCCCGCGTGTCCCTAAGGAGACATGTGCTTTTGAAATCCCGCATTCCCGTTCAGGCCAGCCTCTCATCCTTGAACTCCCATAGGAAGTGTTCCTGAACACCACAGTGTCCCAGATGCTCTGCTGGGGACGAGGGACACAGCAAGGTCATGCAAGACAGAAAAAGTCTTTGCTATCAGGAAGCTTCCTGGAGGGAACGGCCTGAACAGTGCAGGGGTACGCAAAAACATAAGCGCAGACAGCAGCAAATAGTACAAGGGAGCTAACGTGGAGTGATTGCATGGGGAGTGAGGAGCAGGAGCGTGTCAGGGACAATCTCTCCGAGAAGGTGAGAGTTTCTCTCTGCTTCTGCAGTCATGCAAAGCTGCGGGTGGGGACAAAGGAGGTGGAAACACGGCCAGGCTAGGGCTGTGTGCCAGGGACAGTCCGGGTCCTATGTGGCCCTCATATCCTTTTTAACAGTTCCTCCTTCCACAGCCAAGGGAGGCCCCTTTGAAAGATGTCACCAACGACAAGGGGTTGAATTTATTTTAAGTGCAGTGGGAAGCCATTGGAGGAAATCATGTGATTGATGTCTTGAAAAGACCTTGCTGGCAGCTTCCTAAAGAATAAATCACAAGGGCAAGAGGGCAGCAGAGCCAGGGCGGCGGTGGCTGCGGCCACCCAGACCTGCCATGATGTCCCTTCTCCCTAGTTTCCAGCACGGACGTATGGCTGTGAAGAGGACTGTTTATGAAGGACCCCGAAGATCTCCCCACCCAGATGCGGGCTCTGAGCCACAGCATCAGAGCTCAGGGTCCATTGTCTGTTCTTGCTGGTGGAGACCAGACAGTGGGCCAGCCCCCTGCCTCTGTCCCACCAGTGTCCAGCCTCTCCCCGGCCTGACTGGGCGAGCGCTGCCCCGGTCAGGGTCCACCCAGCCTCCCTGCAGGAAGCTGGCTGGCACGGCCTGCTCTGTGACCTTGGGCCGCAAAGTCCGGCTTTGCAAAGTCAAAGTGAGTCACTTCCTTCCTGGGGCCTCCCCCCCAGCGAGCCGGGCAGCCTGTGGCCGCTCCCTGCCCCCTCGCCGCTGGGCTGGCCCAGGCCTTGCTCTGGCACGCAGGCACTCCGCAGGCTAAGTGCTCTCCCGCTGCCCGGAGACTCATTTGTCACCCGCTGCTGACTCAGCACTTCTGGGGAAGGCTTTTCCCTTCGCCTTAGAGGAGGAGGCCGGGAAATGAGGTGGCCCTGGCTCTTCCCTCCCTTCCAGATCGCGTGGGTGTTGCGGTGGGGGGGGGGCGAGGAGCGGGGGTCTGTGCGTGTCTCTCACGTGTCTCAACATGGGTGTGATTTCTAGGGCCGTGTGTGTCTTTTGTGTGCAGCTGGGTCTTTGCGTGTGTCTTTTGTGTGCAGCTGGGTCTTTGCGTGTGGCTTTTATGTGCGTGCTGGTCTTGTGGTCTTTGGGTGTCTGCCAGCCCCTTCCCTGCGTGTCCGCATGGCTGCATATGTCTGCATGTTGTCTATGTGTGTGTGTCTGTGTGCGTGTGTGTGTCTCCCCATCACTCACGCCGCAGGCCTTTGCCTTCTCTCTCCTGCAGCTCTGCATGCTCCCCTTGGACCTCACCTTACTCTCAGAGTGAGCCCCACCTTTCCTCCCCAGGTACCCCAGCTCCTGCCTGCACCCTCTGTGCCTGTCTTCCAAACACAGGACCTTGGCGATTCAAAGCACAGGCTCAGCAATCAGACCGATGGAGGTTTCAGCCTTGGTTCTGCACTTGCCAGCTGAGTGAACTTGACTGAGATACTTACCTGTTGAGCCTCAGTTTCTTCACTTACAAAACAGAAGTGATCGGGGCACCTGGGTGGCTCAGTGGTTATGTGGCTACCTTCAGCTCAGGTCATGATCCCAGAGTCCTGGGATGGAGCCCCGCATCCGGCTCCCTGCTCAGTGGGAAGCCTGCTTCTCCCTCTTACTCCCCCTGCTTGTGTTCTCTCTCTGTCTGTGTTTCTCTCTGGCAAATAAATAAAATATTAAAAAAACAAAAAACAAACAAACAAACAAAAACCAGAAGTGACCCTAGCTCCCTCTGAGAGTGCATCTTGGGAGGGAGTCTAGTGTATTGCATGCTGCAAAGTGGACCTGTGATTTCTTCTTAAAGCAATGGGCCCAGTGTCAGACACACAGCCAGGACTCTAATGAGCAGCCCTTAAGGACAAAAGCACCGATCTCCTGGGCTTCTGGGGAGGGCAGGGGTGTGGGAGCCAGTGACCTGGATTGGGAGCTGGGCGGGGAGCTGCCTGCATGCCAGGCACTGCTAGGAGAAACAAGTGGTGACCTGATTTAGTGCTGCCTTGGGCAGCCAGGGAAGCCAGGGAGAAAGTCACAAGAGAGGGGCTTGGAATGGCTCTGCCTGCCCTGCCCTGTTCTGCCCCAGACCAAGTACTACCGGACACCCCCAGCTCTGGCGAGTGCCCAAGGGGATCAGGACACCTCCTCCAGTCCAAAGCCCAGAACAGCCTCATGCTGTATCCCTGGGAGCCCACTCATATCCACTTGTTTGGAGCTCCTTAACAGCCCTGAGAGGGAGTTTCTCAGCATCCCCATTTTGCTGCTGAGACAACTAAAGCTTTGGGAGGTTGAGTTCTAAGGTCATAGGGCTAACATGTGGCAGAGAGAACTCTGGCACCAACTCCCAGTGCAGTGCCCCCTGGATGTCTACACCAGCCACCCTCTTCCTGCACACACGTGTATGCACCAGCACACACCCCGGCGGGCCCTCCCTGCCCACGGGCAGAGCTCCCGCACAGATGGACACCACACCCTCCCCAGCACCAGCTCCTGGAGCAAATCCTTTCCAGAGCCTGCCAAGCCCTGTTCCCCTTCATTGAAAGTAGGACTTTATTCATAAAGGTTAGCTTGTCTCAAGCCCTGCAGTGTGGATTCTCATTCCGTCCTTTCCCTGTCTTGAGCAGGAAATGAAAACCAGCTTGAGAAAGGGATACAGGACCTCCCCGGCCCACCCCGAACCTCTCCCGCCCCTGCCCCTCTGGCAGGGGAGCATGGATCGGACAGCCCCACACTTGAAAATTGCTGTCTAGGCTTGGACTAGAAAACACACCAGGGATCCAGGCAGGTGGGAGCAGAGAGAGTAGGGGCTTGGAGGGCAGGAGACCTCAGTTCATGCTTCTGCTGCTAACTAGCTGTGTGCCCTTGGGCAAATCACCACCACTCTCTGGTCCTGGGAGTCCACATCTATAAAATGGAGGTGGCTCTCAGGTTCCTTCCCAGCTCTCACATGGTCCTGAGTGCCATGAGTCTGGGCTCATGGCTAGGTCTACGCTTCAGATGCCACCAAAGCCCTGGACTTCAGTGAGGACTCCGCCAGGACCACATCCCCACCCCCACCCCACCTCCAGCTCTTCCTGGGAAAACCAGCCAACAAGGGGCAGGTGGGCAGAAAGAGCCAGCAGGAGGGCGGGGGGCGGGGTGTCTGGGTGCTGGAGAGAGGACCTCGAGAAAGTCCAAAGTATAAGGGAACACCAGACACCTTCTTTTATTCCTATTCCCGGGGATCTAGCACCCAGGGGGAGACAGAACGTTGGATTCTCTGCTCAGCGCTGACCTGGATCTGTAGGTTAATGCAGGAGTCATTTCCGCTTTGGGGGCCTGTGACTCATGGAGAGAAAAAGGACGATAAAGCATCTCTGGGCTTCCTGATTCACACAGTTATCAGAGCACGAGGTGGGGCCCGCTGCGAAGCAGACATGCCCATTTCTGTCCAGACACAGTCCAGGCGGGCAGTGGGCGGCAGAAGTCTGTCCTTACATAGAGCTGAAGGGGCCCAGCCGCTCAGTGATTCACTCACTCACCTAGCCAGCTGCAAGCCAGGCCCCACCCTTCCCTTCTCCTGCTACCCACAAAAGCCCCTTAACATAGCACTCTTGTCACAGGGAGGCCAAGGTAGAGAAAGGCATTTCCAAAGGTTGGTGGATGGCAACTGGGAAATAAACGGGAGGCCATGTGATCCAGCTCTGGAGCCCGCTACCTCTGGGCTTCCTGGTGTGTGATTTGATTAACCCCTTATGGTTTAAGTATTTTATTCTTGCAGCATTCTTGCAGCTGAAAGCAGCTCACAGATAGGAACCTGGTGGCCCTCGTGGGGGCTGACGCTTATCTCCATCTGCCAGGAACAGGGACTGGGGGCATCTGAGAAAGGCTGATCGGCACAGATCTGGTAACCTGAAGATGGTGATAACTTGGGACTATAGATCTGATATATGGTGTATTTGTAAGGAGAATATGGTGGGGAAGAAACTCATCAGGAAAACTGGGGCCAAATTCCAGCTGTCAGAAGTTGAAGACCCAGTCAAGTGAAGAACCAACTCTTCCCTCTAGAGTAATGTGCTTTGATTGTGGCTGAGACCCATTAGTGGGTCATGAAATCAATTTAGTAGATTGCACCTGGAATTTTCTAAAAAAGAGATAGACTAGAATGGGAAAACGTATGCATAGGTTACATATACGAAAAGGAACATCCGGTTGCATAAAACTTTGTTTCGGGATGTGTTATGTAAACACTCATCTGAGTAATGGGTTGAGATAAGAAATGCATTTCTTATTTGTGGGTCATGGTTTTAAACATTTGAAAGCCACTGCTCTTAGAGCACCTGGGTGGCTCAGTACGTTAAGTGTCTGACTCCTGATCTCAGCTCCGGTCCTGATCTCAGGGTTGTGAGATTGAGCCCCACATGGGGCTCCACACTGGGTATGGAGCCTGCTTAAGATTCTCTCTCTGGGTGGTGCAGTTGGGTGAGTGTTTGACTCTTGGTTTCAACTCAGGTCATGATCGCAGGATCGTGAGATTGAGCCCCAAGTTTGCTTGGGATTCTCTCTCCCTCTGCCCCTCCCTCTGTCTCTCTCTTTCAAATAAATAAATAAATCTAAAAAAAACTTTCTCTCTCCCTCTGCCCCTCCCCTCCTCTAAAACACACACAGACACACTTGGAAGTCAGTGCCCTAAAAAACAAAGGAGCAAAGACCAAAATATGCCCTTTGTGTTTGTGTGCGAGGCGGAGGTTCTGGCCCTAACGTTTGATTCCAGTACCCCCAGCATCATCTGGCGGGAACAACTGCCCTCCACGTTCCTGGGCACAGAATGAGGCACCTAAATGTACTCTAATCCCTTTGCCATTTTCTTTAGTGGGAAGGCGGAGATGGTGGCTTTTACCCAGATTCCCCATCCCTGGAACGTTACCGTGTTTCCCAAGAACCTCCACAGGGCAAGGTAGTCAAGATCTTCAGGTGCAGGTCATTGACTGAGCCTTCCGAGTGGCAAGGAAGTCTGTCATAAGAACAGAGAGGCAGAGTCAGCCTGGGGAGTCAGGAAAGGCAGTTTTGGGGTAAAAGACTTTACCCCTGAGGTAAGTCTTTCCTCCGAGGCCTTCCCCTCCCAGTTCCACTATTTGGTATACTCTTGAGTGTAGTGAGGAGGGACAGAGAAAAAAACTAGAAAGCTCAACTTCTGCTCTGAGGCGGAAGCCCCATGGCGGCCAGAGCCAGCGGTTGGCTCAGTTGTCATTTTGCAAATCTGGTCTACCCACCTGTGGTGAAAACTCCCAGCCTCACCCCCGGGGGCAACGATTAATTACAAAACACATCTTTTCTTTTTTCAGTCTGCTCACCTCCCTGTCCACAGCGCCCCCTCCCATCCCAACCCTGCGCCAGCCTAGCCTGACTCCCTGGCTACACTGGGTTGCATGAACTCTTGGCCTGGCCCCTCCTCCCCAGACTGGGCCCTCTGGGGCCCTGTCCTCCCCAGTCAGCTTCACTTTCACTTTCCAGCCACTCTCACTTCTGTCAGCTCCTCACCCTGGAGCTCAGAGTCCTGGCCCATCCTCAAGGTGCCGGCCACTGCTGAAGCCCTGGGCGGCGCCCAACTAGTCAGGTCTTGACTCAAGGGGCCAAAACGGTAGTCAACAAATATTTATGCAACGTTTTCTGTTCCAGTCTTCAAGTATGCAGTGATAACAACGTGAGTGAGGTTCCTGCACACACAGCTCTAGAGCCTGGGTGACACAGAGATGCAATCAAGCAATTAACAGTAGACCAAGCGTCTGCGGCTACTTATATGTGCTAGAGAATGCAAGGTGAGAGATAGCTAGGGCAGCAATGGGGAGGGCTCCCTGGGGGACAGGAGCCAGTACCGAAGCCTGAAGGCTGACCTGAAGCTGGCTGTTCGCCAGGGGAAGGAAGGAAGGAGGGAAGAGCTTTCTCAGGCCTCTGAGTGATACCTTCTTGGAGGAGGCTCGCTGAAGCCCACAGGGAGCGGGGGTCAGCGCCAGGAGCTGGGGTCGCAAAGGTGGAAGGAAGCAGCTCTAAAAGGACCTTACCAGCCTGCTAAGCCATTTGGACTCTGTCCTGCAATGATGGGGTGCCACTGAGGGGCCTTATGCAAGAGCAACATAGTGCACAGAAGGGAGCTGGAGGGCGACGCTGGACACTGAGGGGTCAGTCAGTGCTGTCTCTGCATACAGGATCTCTGTTCCCTGCGGGAGGATGAGGTTGAAGGTACAAGAGGCACAGGGCGGAGAAGACAAGGTCCTTCTGGGACAGGCTGAATTCCAGGGGTCCGTGGGGCACCCGGCCGCTGCTTACAGAGCTCTGGGCCCCAGACCAGGGGCCTGGGGCAGAGGGCGAGACTAGTGGCCACCTACAGGCAGAGCTCGTGGAAGGTGAGGTGTGCTGTGCAGTGAGAAGGCAGGAAAGCCGGTGATAGAGAAGCCACTGGGAGAGAAGGGCCAGACTAGAAGCCGCACGAGAGGGAACCCGAAGCTTCGAGAAGGATGTGGTCAACGATGTGGCATGCCACTGAGAGGCCGGGTATGGCGAGGCCAGGAGAGCTTCCAAGAGACAGAGCAGAAGGAGGACATCTGGGAGAGCCACAGCGGGAGCAGTTTGAGTGGGGGTGGAGCGAGAGTGAAGGAGAACTGTCTGGTTTCGAGGCTGGGGAGTAACAGGTGAAGAGAAGAGCAGCCTGAGGCCAGGCCAGCTTGCATGGGCCTCTAGGCCCCAAATAGCCTCTTCCCCTTTCACTCAAGTATTATTTAAATGCCTTTACATTTCTTTCTTTCTTTTTTTTTTAAGATTTTATTTATTTATTTGACAGAGAGAGAGATCACAAGTAGGTAGAGGCAGGCAGAGAAAGAGAGGGAAGCAGGCTCCCTGCTGAGCAGAGAGCCCGAGGTGGGACTCGATCCCAGGACCCTGAGATCATGACCTGAGCCGAAGGCAGAGGCTTAACCCACTGAGCCACCCAGGCACCCCTCAATGTCTTAATTTTTTTAAAAAATCCTAATTTTGCAGATAAAGAAACTGAGGACAGCCAAGGCCACAGAGCTAGTGAATGGCCACAAACAAGCAGAGCCCCAGGCCCACGCAGTGGGTGTGGCCAGCAGGGCCCAGGTAAGCACACCCCTGGGAATTTGCTGGCCTTAGCGGGGATAATATATGTGGGAAAGGGCTACCAGTGGCAACATAGACTGCTAGAAGCATTCTCAAGGGTATCCAAAAGGATTCCGCCCTACAAAAACATAGGGTTCTTTACAGTTCAATGTTTGAGGATGCTGTACCAGAGACGGCTAATTATCCCATACTAGCTGTTTCTCTCCTTCTTCTTTTAGAACCCTCAAATTTCCATGGGGCTCATACCTACCCGGTGTAGAGATTCTATTTCCCAGGCTCTCGCAACAGCCAGGTGTGGCCACGGGACCAAGTTCTGGCCAGGGGGCATGAGCAAAAGCGATGTGCAATTTCTGGGGTATGCCCTTAGAGGGGGGTCTTCTTCAGTCCCATCTCCCCGCCCCCACCATCCAATGGACCCAGAGCATATGGTGCCGAGTCATCTTCAACCATGTAGACAGAGACAAAAAGGATCTCGCTCCCTGACAAAGCAGAGCCACCCTTTCATCCTTGAACTGCTGACACACCTACAAGCAACCAGAAAGATCACTGCTATCGTGTTTCATTAAGCACCCGTTACTGTGGGTCTTTATTAAAACAACTGAACTATATCCCAACTAGCACAGATGTTCGATCCAACATTGTCTATAGGTTGTTTTATTTTTATTTTATTTGTTTGTTTGTTGTTCTTAATTTATCAATCCTATCATGAAAAATGTGCACAATCACCACAGATAAATGTACAATCACCGCAGAATCCTGACTCTGTCTGGTGTCCAGTCTCCAGCATGCTTGTTGCTAGCGCCAGTGGGGCTCCTGCTGTCTCCTTGACTTCCATCCTCCTGTTCTTGCGTTCCTTTCACTGTCTCCCTGAGGTCTTTTTCCTTGCATGCAGGCCGTGTCTTGCAAGTCTATGTTCGGGTTCATTTTTGTTTGCATAATCCCAAGGAATCATAAATTGTGCCAAAGCCAGTTTTCTTGCCACCACTAAAATGGTGTTTTGTTTTGTTTTGTTTTAAATATTTTATTTATTTGACAGAGAGAAACACAGCCAGAGGGAGAAGCAGGCTTCCCGCTGAGCAGGGAGCCCGATGTGGGACTCGATCCCGGGTCTCTGGGATCATGACCTGAGCCGAAGGCAGTCGCTTAACCAACTGAGCCACCCAGGCGTCCCCTAAAATGGGTTTTGAATCCAGATACAAAAATGACATCTGGTATGGTCTTGTACATTTTGGCTAGTTTTCCCCAAATTCCTGTCTTGGGTACTGCTCCCTTTCCAGGGTGAAGAGGAGCAGTGAGTGTTTGCTTCCATAGACGTAGTTGGTCGGTTATGAGTTTGCTGGTCTGGATTGTTACCATGTCATTCATGATGGTGGCCAAGCTTGAAGTGGAAGGAAAAGCTATTTTTTTCTTTTTTTTCAGATTTGATTTTTAAGCAATGTCTACACCCAACATGAGGCTCAAACTTACAACGCTGAGATCAAGAGTAACATGCTCCCCCAACTGAGCCAGCCAGGCACCTCAGATTGTTTTGTTTTTAATGGAAACACCACAGTATCCATCAAAGAAGCCATGCTGACTCTGTACAATTAAGCACATGAAGTCATCACAAAAATAATGAAATAGATGTGTATGTATGCTGACTTGGAACAGTGTCCCTGATATAACATTAAAATGAAAAAGGCAAGCGACCAGGACAGTGAAGAAGATACTGTAATTACTGAGTTTCCTGGGACAAGTCATTGCCTTCCTCCCCGTGGAGTCTACAGAGAACACATTCACCCTTGCCTTGGGTGGGGTGGTGCTGAGAGGGCCAAGGCCTAGAATCATGGCAGCCTCTTTGTGCCATGTGGGAAGACCCTAGAGCTGGTGAAGGGGGCAGGAGAGCAAACACTGAGTGGGGCCTCAAGAGAAAGGCCACACATCAAAAGACAGAAAACAAACAGAGAACCAGATCTGTGAGGACACAGAATGACTGTAACAATCCTTAATTGAAGTCAGCATGGTGTCTGGGCTTGGGCACTGACTGAACCTTCAAACTCCATTTTGCTCATTGGTTTAAGTCAATTTTAGCTAGGTTTCCTTTCACTTCACAAAGAAGACTCTTTATAAAGAGAAGGCTATTTGTTATAGCTTCATTTATAATCAACATATTAGAAAATCTAAATTTCCTCTAAAAAAAAGGATTACAGAAGTAATGGTACTTCTAACCATGAAATGCTATGCAGCCAATTTTTTTTCAAAAAATAACTCTATGTGTGGTGATATGAAAAGATATACCCAAGATAGATCATTAAATGAAAAAAAAAAAAAAGAAGTGCAGAAGATTATATAAAGTACGCTACCATTTGTGTGAGGAAAAATAATGCATAAACTTACATGTTTATACAAGTGCTTGAAATATCTCTTGAAGGATACTCAAGAAATTGATAACACTGGGGACCTGCCTAGCTACGAAACTGAAAAGGATGCTTATTTTTCACTGTACACCCTTTTTTCCATTTTAAATTTTATACCATGTGCATGTAATGCTTGTTCAAAAAATAAAGTTGCTTAAAAATATTCTTTTTTTAAAGGAAAAAAACCCTCCTAAATGATAGAGTAGGCACACGGGGATATTTTTAACTGTCACAGGCACCCACATGCACACAAAAGTTGTGTGTCGACATGTTCCAGAAAGTCTGGAAGGAGATGCCCCAAACTGCCCAGAGTGGCTGCCCCAGGGAGAGGAGCCCGAGCGTGTATGCGGGCAGCCGGGAAAGGTTCACCAGCTGAAAGGTCACTCCACGCTGACATTTCACTGTTCTAAACTTCACAAGCATCAGGTTGTTTCATCCTTGCCCTAGCAGCTGAGGGACATCACCTCCGACACCCTGAATTAACAGATGGGGTTGTAGAGGCCCAAAGGGATTTGGTCATCTCCTGAGAACCCCGCAGCTTTGTAGCCTGAGCTGTGGGTTGGAAGGGGTTCAGCAGGACCAGTTAGAGCCTCACCCGGGGCACTAACCCCACCCTGTGCCCTCCCAGGTGGGGCTGTGGGCCCAGGGCAGTGCGGGGGCGTGGCAAAATCCCTTGGAGCCCTCTTGTCACTGCAGCCCTTCCCACGCTACCCACCACCAAAACGATGGCGGCCCTCGCTCCTGTCTTTCTTCTCTCCTTTTGCACATTGCTTCCAGAAATTACTCCCCTTCCCCCCTTCCAGGAAAACAGGAACCTAGAGGCTGTGACCCACGCCCCCCAACTGCATGGTGCTGAAGCTCTGGTCGCATGTCCCACCTGCCTTGGGAAATGCACTCTGAAGGGTTAGTAAGGTCTAGTTTGATGACATTAGGAGGAAAAGGATGCTCTGGTGGGACAGCAATGCTTTGTGGGGGACAGATGTATACAATCCCAACTATTTAGGAATGCACATCCTTTCAAATCTAACCATTCCACGTTTAGGATGGTCTCCTACAGAAATACTTGAACAGGATGCTGAAAGCAGGCAGCATTCCCGTAATAGTTAAGGGCCATGAAATTCTATGCAGCCGTCCAAAGGAATAACGTAGCTCTGACTTAGGAACAGGTGCAAAGGATGCCCATGGCGGACTGTTTAAAAGACAAGCTGCAAAGCAGTACATAGAGTATAAGCCACGTTTTCCTAAAAACACAATAAAAACAGTGTGCGTGGAAACACATATATGTAGAAAATGGTCTGAAACAATATATACCAAAATGATAATAATGGGAAGCAGAATTAGAAAGGATTTGGGAGGACAGGGAGAACCTTTTATTTTTATTTGTATATTTCAATATTATCCATATTTTTAAAAAAGATTTTATTTATTTATTTGACAGAGAGAAACACAGCCAGAGAAGGAACACAAGCAGAGGGACTGAAAGAGGGAGAAGCAAGCTTCCCACTGAGCAGGAATCCCTATGTGGGACTCGATCCAGGGTCTCCAGGATCATGACCTGAACTGAAAGCAGTTGCTTAACCAACTGAGCCACCCAGGCACCCAATATTATCCATATTTTTATACAAATTTCAGTTTTGTAATTACACTTAAAAATTAGTAACAAAACACAACTTTTCGTGGCCCAAGCAGCAGTTTGCCAATGTCCCTAGTCCCTTATCTGTCCCTCCTTTCCACACACAGTCTTGTCTGCTCCTTCTACCATTTGCTATCTTTGGGCCTCAGACTCCTGAGCCGGCTGCAAAACCCCAGAGCCCCTCCAGACCACACTCACTAATCCCTCCCTAATCCTGGCTCCCCAGCAGCTCTCTCCAACTGCTCTCTCCTGTGGGAAGTAGGCAGGTGTCCCCTTCGTTGATGTCCGTCATAAAAAGAGAAGCAACAGAACAAAAAGAGAGAGAGGCGGGGGGGGGAGCTGTGGCCCTGTGCATGTTCAGAGCTCCAAGACATGGGGCCCAGATTCTACCTAAAAGGTGTATTTAGGGGCGCCTGGGTGGCTCAGTCGTTAAGCGTCTACCTTCAGCTCAGGTCATGATCCCAGGGTCCCAGGATCAAGTCCCACATCCCTGCTCAGTTGGAAGCTTGCTTCTCTCTCTCGCTCCCCCTGCTTGTGTTCCCTCTCTCGCTGTCTCTCTGTGTCAAATAAATAAATAAAATCTTTAAAAAAGAGTGTATTTCTTTCTCTCCTTCCTGACGCCCACAGTGCTGTCAAAGCTTTTTCTAAGAATCATGTAGGACTCGAAGACGGTTTTGACCATCACTGTCACCTGACAGAGGAGGATGCTGCATCCAGGCCAAGGCTTTGCCGCCCTCTGTCCAAATGGGGTCCCTTAACAGTTTCAGAGTCTGCAGACTCACTTTGTTAACTGCTCAGTGAAGGGATTGCATCAGACAAGCAGCCGTCTACACTGTGATTCTCAGGCGTGATGGCACATTGGAGTCACGGGGCAGGGGGAGGGGTGAGGGAATGTGCGAGCTACTGACATCTGGATCCTACCCCTAGAGCTTCTTTTTTAAACGTTAACTGGAAGGTGGCCTGTGCACTGGAGTTTTGTTTTTCCCCAGGTGTTCCAGTGTGTAACCATAGTTGAGAACCACTAGTTAATGGGATATGTGATATGAATATGTGTGTGTGTGTACACATGCTTTATGCATATGTAATCCACACGTGGAAACCTACACACACACAATGTGCAAAACTGGACTTCCCAATACACAAAGTAACATGCTGCTGAGATGACCAGCAAAGCAACCCCCCCCGCCCCCGCAAAAGTGTGATATTTAAAAAATGAAAAGGTCATCACAGGGAAAATCGAAATCTTTATTGGGCTTTAAAACTTATTTCTCTATGGTTTTTCTTATATTGCATGTGTGGGAAAGGGGCTCCACAATCCTTTCCCAGCTGAGCCCTGATCTGGCCCTACACATCCACAAAGAGGGCTGTTTGTCCAGAATTGTGTTCAGGATTTTTGGTAGAAGCGTCCAGTCCTTCTGAAGAGGGATAGGGCAGCTTTTCACCTGATTCCCCCAGGGCAAAGCCCCAGAGTCCTGACACCGAGGAGCCCACGGGAGCCGTGTTCCTAGACCCCCAGGAGCTCCAGGCCCTGCCTATCCCCTCCTACAGGAATGGTTTGCCCGTCTCTCTGCAGGTGGCCTCAGGTATTTGGGGTTCTGGCCGCAGGGCAAGGTGCCCACGTCCTTGAGACATGCATGTGGGCCTGCCTGAAGCAGATCAGAGTTGGCCAACTTCCAGGTCATTCCCAAATCCAAGTTTGATGTGTCAGGTATAAAATGTGAATCCAGAGGAAGACCTTGTGAAAGTCCTACGAGGAACCGATTCATTGATTTTGATCTGGGCAATCAGGGAAGGTTTCCTGGAAGGGATAAAATCTGAACTGTGCCTTTAGAGATGAGCAGGATTTAAGAGGGAAAGCAGCTAGGGCTGTCTCATTCCTTCTGTCTTCCATTTCTTCCTTCTTGACCTCAGAGAACTGGGCTCTGACCCAGGAGCCTTCTGCAGCCTTGAAGGGACAGAGGGTGTAGTGGCCTGGAAAGAAGGCAGAGGATCCCTCCTTCTCACTGACCTCCTTGTGTGACCGTCAGCCCCACAACTGAGTGTGTCTATACCTGGCTTTGAGGCCCCCCGTGTTCCTCCGAAGCTCCCAGGCCCACCCCTCAGTGCATCAGAGCTTCAAGTCATAGCAGGGAGAAATGGCAGTAGGCCTTCCCTGTAGGTCTTGGAGCCAGAATCACAAGCTGCCTCAGAAAGATCTGGAGCACTTTTTTTTTTTTTTTTTTTTTTAATTTATTTGACAGAGAGAAACACAGCCAGAGAGGGAACACAAGCAGGGGGAATGAGAGAGGGAGAAGCAGGCCTCCCGCCGAGCATGGAGCCCAATGTGGGGCTTGATCCAGGGTCTCCGGGATCATGACCTGAGCCGAAGGCAGTCGCTTAACCAACTGAGCCACCCAAGCGCCCCTGGAGCACTTTTAAAATATCCAGAGGCCAGAACCCTCTTTAGTCCACACCTGAATAATCTGGCTGTCCTGGGATGGGGTGCAGCCTTCATGAAGGTTCTTCCGGGCCTGCCAATGACCAGCCAGGGCGCAGAGTGGTGGTTGGTGCCAGAAGGTAGGGGAGAGAGGAAGGAAGACAAGATGGAAGGGAGGAAGTGGGGAGGGACAGCTGCCCAGAGGAAAGGCTTAGGGGCTCTGCGACAGGGGCAGTGCAAGGCCCAGCAGGCAGGGGCTATCTAGGAATTACATGTGCACTGGACAGCCCCTGAATTCTGCTCTTCCCCAGGCTCTCAGGGCAGGTCCAGGGACGGACCAAGGGACAAAGACACAAACACCCCCAGAGGGGACCTCCTATTTTCTGCAATCAGTATCTCCAAGAGGGCAAAGACTATATCCTTTGGTCACTACTGTCTCCCCAGTGCCTGTCACATAGTAGATGCTCAGTAAACACCCGTCCAATGAAATGGCTGGATGAACTTTAAATACCAGCCCTGTTCCTGTGTCAGGACCCCTGCAGTTTTCTTAGACTGTCAGTTTGTTGAATAGAACATGGTCAAAATAGTGGAGCTGAGGAGAACTTTGGGAAAGGGGGAGGGTTCCTTCTCCATCCTCCCACTGACTCCACTTCCTTGGTTTGTTGTTATTTTTTAAAGATTTTATTTATTTATTTGATGGAGAGAGATAGTGAAAGAGAGAACGCAAGCAGGGGGAGTGGCAGAGGGAGAAGCAGGCTTCCCACTGAGCAGGAAGCCGGATGTGGGGCTCAATCCCAGGACCCTGGGATCATGACCTGAAATGAAGGCAGACACTTAGTGACTGAGCCACCGGGGTGCCTCTTCCTTGGGGTTTTGGATTTGGGATGTAAGTGGTGGGGAGCTGTTGACTGCCCACAGCTGCCCTTCCCAACCAGAAGGCTGGAGGATGAAGGAGAGGGAGAGAAGGGCTGGGTGGGGAGAGGAGCAAGCAGAGGAGAGGAGTATGCTGGGGGCTCTTTGATTGTCCACAGAGAAGGGGGAGAGCCAAGGGAAGGCGCCACCTGGTTGCTGAGCTCCCAGGGATCTTGTTCCAGAGCCGTGGTGGAGAGGACCCAAAGCCCCACCACTCTGCTCCCCACACCTGCGCAGGGTCCCACCCAGGGCACATCCTCTCAGGCCTGCAAACAGCTCCCTGCAGGTGGTGGGAGCACAGGGTCAGCTGGTCCGGGCCTCAAGGGTCTGAATTCCCACACACCCTGACCTCCAGACCTTAGCCTCCAGCCACGGCCCGGCCCCCGTCCAGTCCAGCCCTAACACATACCACACCACCACCACCACCAACCGTGTCCTGCCCGGAGGGGGCCCACTGCCTCAGGGGTGGGAACAGCTCAGGGCTGGTGAGTGGCTCTGCCAGCGGTAGGCCTCAAGGCCCGTGGTGGCGCTGCTGAGGGCTGGCAGCTCTTGACCCCAGGGCCTCTCCCGGGAAGGGTCAGGGTCCTGGGCAGGAGACCCGGCTGCCTGCTGCTCCCACGTGGCCAGGGCTGCTGTGATGTGGGTACAGACTGCTGGGGTTGCAAAGGTCCCGAATTTCACAGAGAAACCGAGGCCTCTAGAGACTTGGCTGAAGCCCCACAGTTGATGAGTACGAAGTGGGACTCAGACCCAGCTGCCGCCCCCTGGAGAAGGGCGCCTTCTCACTTTGGAGCCTTTGGCCTGCAGCCTGAGGGAGAACCAGTTACCTGGCCTGGCATATGAGTGGCTAGACCAGCTTTCTCTCCCATGTGTGTGTGTGTGTGTGTGTGTGTGTATTTATTTGTTTGATTGCTTGTTTGTTTGTTTGTTTGTTTATTTATTTGAGAGACAAAGAGAGAGCATGAGCAGGGGACCTGCAGACTCCTGGCTGAGCCCGGAGCCAGATGCTGCTGGATCCCAGGACCGGAGCCAAAGTCAGGTGCTTAACCAACTGAGACACCCACGTGCCCTTAGAACAATTTTCTGGAACATTATATAAATCAATGAACAGGCCTTGCTGTGCCCCCCCCCCAGCCCGATACACATGTAGGACTAAGTCACAGCTCACCCTCCCCTCCCCAATGTCTGTGCCTTAGAATCACTCAGCTGCTTGATTAAAAAAAAAAAAAATTTACTTGGACGCCTGGGTGGCTCAGTGGGTTAAAGCCTCTGCCTTTGGCTCAGGTCATGATCTCAGGGTCCTGGGATCGAGGCCCACATCAGGCTTTCTACTCAGCAGGGAGCCTGCTTCCCTCTCTCTCTCTGCCTGCCTCTCTGCCTACTTGTGATCTCTCTCTGTGTCAAATAAATAAATAAAATCTTTAAAAAAAAAAAAGATTTACTTATTTTAGAGAGAGATGGGGAGCAGGTTGAGGAGGGCCAGAGGGAGAGAGAGAGCCCTGAGTCTGTGACCTGAGCCGAAATCAAGAGCCAGCCCCTCCGCGAACTGGGCTCCCCAGGTGTCCCTGGGCTACTTGGTTAAATTGCAGATTCCTGAGCCCCATCCCAAAGTTCCAAACCAGGATGGAGTCCAGGCATCTGCCCTTCTCTCTAGGACCCCTCCCCCACCTCCACAACTACCTTCCAGCAACTCCCCAAAGGTGGCCAATATGCGTGGCTAGGATCAGTGACGCTGCTTCCCGTTGGCGGCCGCTGGGCCTGGAACCCACATTTGCTGCAAGCCGGCTCCGGGACCACAGGCAGGCGCTTCACGACTTGGGACAAGGTTTGTAATAAAGAATCCGGGGAAGTGTCCGCAGATGGGCCTGGGCTATAGGCCCGTGTAGGACTGTCTTCCTGGGATGAGGCCCACAGCTTTTACAAATTCCTCTAAGTGGTCTCTGACCCCAAGTAGGTTAGGAACAAGGACTCTTTGCTGCAGAGCAATGTATGGGGAAGAGGGAGCCCCGAGACGGTGTCCCTTTGGGCCAGATATGACCAGAGGCTTAGGTTCAAATGTTCCCCTAAACCAGTGCCAACAGCCTAGGCCTGCCTGAAGCCTGAGCTGAGGCCTGACCTCCCACAACCACTGTGTCTGTCCGGGACACCCCGGCCTGTCTCCCACCTTCCCTCTCCTCCCCTCTCTGGCCGACCCCTCGTAGCTCCTTGGGGTGCAGCCGTGTGACCCACGGGGATCTCAGAGACAATGCCAGGACCATGCTCTGACCACTGCGAGCTGTGCGCTTTGCGCCCCAGCCCTCCTTGCCCCTACAGGGCAGCTGTGTAGGAAGTCTGGGCTGGGAGGGAGGCTGGCCCTGGCATTCCGGTGTCACAGACTCAGCCCCAGGGAGTTTAACCCTTTCCTGTGAAGAGCCAGCCTCTGTCCCCCTGCAGGCCTTTCCTGCTCCAGCTGCCCTACTCCCCATGGGAGTGGCCTTCAGAGCAGGGTAAGGGCCACGTCTGGAGAGGAAGTGAGGAAAGGAAGCATCACTCTTGCTCTGAGTCCTGCTGGCAATTTCTCTCCCTGCTGTCTCAACCCAGTGGGAAATGACCTTGTGATAAGGACATGAAGCTCTGTGGCTGGGGGTGCCTGCTTTGGAAAGCTGGCCAGGCTTAAGGGCTCAGCCAGGTACGTGTGTGTGTGTGTGTGTGTGTACACAAATGCCCGTGCCAACATGGTTTGGGTGCGCTCACGGGCGAGCAGTCCAGCCTCGGAGAGAGCGGCACAGGTGAGCACAGGCCCGGGAGGAGAGGAGGATGCCCTTCAGCTCACTGTAGCTACCCGCTTCCTGCTAAGCTGGGTGCGCAGTGGGGCCAGGCCCTCGGGAGTTTATTTGAAAGCCCTCTTGGGGGCGCCTGGGTGGCTCAGTCAGTTGGGTGGCTGCCTTCATCTCAGGTTATGATCCCAGGGTCCTGGGATCAAGCCCTGCATAGGGCTCCCTGCTCCATGGGGAGCCTGCTTCTCCCTCTCCCACTCCCCCTGCTTGTGTTCCCTCTTTCACTGGGTATCTCTCTGTCAAATAAATACAATCTTAACAACAAAAAAAAAAAAAAAGAAAGAAAGAAAAGAAAAAAGAAAGCCCTCTTG
>PITA01000788.1:141643-215907 GCA_004023965.1 Spilogale gracilis | reverse complement strand
AGGCCGGAAGTGGTTCGGACCGCCGGCTGCCCAGGACTGCCCCTCCCTGCCCACGGCTGGACCCTGGATTCTGCCCGGCCATGGACACGCGCTCCCCTATGCCCCTTCTGCCAGCTACTACACCTTCCCCCCAGGAGTGAATGTAGGAGTGGGGACAGGTAAAAGGCATTATTTGTTTTCTTCCAGCCAAATCGTCCAGGCCTTGGTCTGACAGAGGGGGCCAGCCTCCAAATCACAGACCCCACATACACCTGAGAAAATAAGCTGGGCCCGCTGCCAGGCAGCCACGGGCACTGCCTCATTGCTGGACACCCCGCCTCTCTCACCACCCTAGCAGAGCCGTCCCTGCCTGTCGGAGGGCCACCATGTTCTAGTCCCCAGCACAGCGACTGCCCAGGTACTGTCACCAGGGCTGGAGGCTCCAGAAGGAGAATGGCCCTTTTGAATCACCCCCATCTCCTCCACTCATCTGTCCCCACCTTTTACCCAAGATTCAGACTCAGCAGGTGCCAGGACCCCTCGACCCTCAAAAGCATCCAGGTGGGTCTGCAGCCTCTGGGCCAGTCTGCCTCCGCACTCACGTGCCGGTGTTCCCAGACTGTCCTCCGGACGGCTGCATTCCGGAAATGGCCAGAGAGCCAAGAATGGAATTTTAGGTAGTGGAGTGCAGTGGTTAGGAGCCTGACAAGGAGTTCAAACTCCAGATCTTGAGCTGGGCAAGTCCCTGAAGCTCCTGGTGCTTCCGCCTCCTCATCTCTGAAAGGGGGAGATGATAGCGCTCACCCGTACCTCCCCAAGTTGCTGAGAGAACAAAGCGAGCACGTGGCCCCTGTGGTCTGTGAGTGCGAGTGGACTGGACCCGCTGTTATGACCTGTGGTGTTTCTGGGCCCAGATCTGTTGAGATGTGGAAATGCCTTTCAGCGCCTCTCAAATCGCCTGCAAGGTGCTTTCTTAGTAACCCAGCTTCCCGGCTGCTAAGTTTGCTGGTGGAGGGTCTGTCTGATCTGAGTTAGGAAATCAACGCCTTTGGAATGTAAATGAGGATTGTGTCCCAACGGAGCTAGTTTGCAAGGAAAAGGGTGGAGGTGCCTTGCCGCAGGGAAGAGGGCAGGAAAGTCCTAAGGTTGTAGGGGGAGGGGAGGAGGGGGGAGGTGGCCACCAGTCATCAAATGCCTGGGTGGAGAGCTGAAGAAATCTGTGATATATACAGTCCAATCCTACCGTTGTACAGTTGGAGAAATTGGGGGCCTTCCCCACTGGTGAGTATTTACATCTCCTGAGACTCAGTTTCCCTATCTTCAAAACCAAAGGTGTAACCTCTCTTCTGCCCAGCTACTGGGTATGTGTAGGAGGCCCAGAGGTGAGGTGGTGAGGACCCTTGAGAGGAGTGTGCTCTCTGCCCTAGGAGGCACCATGGGAGTGTGGGGAGGGGGGGCAGGGCTAGTGGGGCAGAGCTGGGGTGTGGGGCCCCTGGCCAATTTGCTTACCGCTGACCCAAAACTCAGGCTGGCCCTCCCATAACCAGGGAGAGCAGTCCAGGCCAACCCGGTGGCAGTATGGCAAAGGACGAACTGAGGGTAGCGCACCCCCCCCCAAAAGACCCCTGGAGGCTGATTCCGCATCACCAGCCCCTGTTCTCTGTGCTCTCCTGGATCATATTTGTGCTGCCCTAATTTCTAAGAGTTTAGACACTCCTTCGGGGAACCTAACTCATCAGGGGAATAAAAATTCAATTCAGTTCTCCACTAAAAGCACTTCCTCTGTTGAAACACTTTGCACAGACATCGGAATCTGACAAAGCCAGGTTTGAATTCCTGTCCCACCACTTACTGGTGGAACAACATGGAACAAACATGGGTTCTTGGAACCCCAGTTTCCCCATCGACGAAGCTGGAAGAGTCATCTCTGCCTTGCAGGCTTGTGGAGAAGATTAAATTAATTCAGTGACTTATTTCAGCAAATCTGTACTGAGCATCTGTGGTGGGCCAGGCCTTGAGGACACAGCTAAGAATACAAGACACCCAGGGGCATGCGCTCATGGGAACTTCGGACAAGTATTACCCAATCTGACCCCAATATTGATGTCACTCATTGTGTTGAGTACTATGGAGAAATAATACACATGAGAAAGCAGGATGACCTCAGTTTTGAAGGATAACGAGGTATGTTCTGTTTCACTGAATCTAATACATTATTGATTGATGACATACTTTTATTTTGGATAACAAGGAGAAAGAAAAGTTGTGCCAATTAACCATGAGATAGAACATTCTTACCCCTAGAAATGTTCTCTTGTGCTTACTGAAAATGTTCTTTTAGACTTTCCTTCAGTTCCAGAGGAATTTCCAATCTCCCACCCAGTGTAAAACCAAAGGGTAATGTCAGAGATCCGTGTAGGGTAAAATGCAAGAGAAAATGCACCGTGCTCTGCAGCAAGTTTGTCTTAAGACCCTGGATTGGTAGCGGATGGATGCCCAGTACAGGTTCCATGGAAGAGAGGAGACAGAACGAGAGATCCCAGCAGGGAGAAGGGCAAGGGCAGGACGGGTGCGGTTGGGGTCCTAGGTGTGCACTGCTCCCTGCTGGGCTCAGCTTTGGGCCGAGATAGAAGAGGAAAAGAGCCAAATGCCAGACGAAGAGAGTCTATAGAATGCAACCTGCTATCAGAGATTTAAAACATGCATCTTCCCTAGAAGCCTAGAGCACCCCAGTTCCCAGATCTTGGTTTCTAAATACCATTCTCCACTGGGAAAAAAACAAACAAAACAAAAAACCAACCAACAAAAAAACCCCAAAGCAGGCCACTTTGAGGAAACAGCAACTTCCAGGGCTGGCTCAGGGAAAGTACAAGATGACCCCAGAGCATCTTGTTGTGCTAGACTGTAACTGTGTGCTTAAAAAAATAATAATAATAAGGAGGACACGTCAATAGGAATGGAAGCCAGTGTAAAGGGTTTCTACTGGACAAATCTGGCATCATTTGAGCACTGAAATAAGTAATAAGAGTTATAGATGATAAGCCAAGAATAAAAGAACAATCTATGAGTCCATCTGATATAAAGAAATAAATCAATTAGGGATGCCTGGGTGGCTCAGTCATAGGGCATCTGCCTTTGGCTCTGGTCGTGATCCCAGGGTCTTGTGATTGAGCCCTGCATCAGGCTCCCTGCTCAGTGGAAAGCCTCCTTCTTTCTCTCCCACTCCCCCTGCTTGTGTTGCCTCTCTCAAAGTCTCTCTCTTTCAAATAAATAAACAAATAAATAAATCTGAAAGAAAGAAAGATGAATAAACAAATGAATGGGGGAGAAAAGAACACTCTTCCTTACAAAAGATGTAGAAAAAAATGATATGGAATTAGGAAATCATCATTTGCCAATCACCATGATATTAATCATTTCAAGGAAGAATCCGGAATGGAGGGGCTCCTGGATGGCTCAATGGGTTAAGCATCTGCTTTTGGCTCAGACTGTGATTGCAGGGTCCTGGGATCGAGCCCCACATCAGGCTCCCTGCTCAGTGGGGAGCCTGCTTCTCTCTGTCCCTCTGCTTCTCACCCTGCTTGTGCTCTCTTACTCTGTAATTTATTGTCCAATAAATTAGAAAAAAAAAAAAAGGATCATGAATGGCTGCTACCATGGCGGATGATCAGAAGTAGGAGATTTCCACAGAGTAAGACAGTACACAGAGCAGAAATTCTTCTCCTTTTGCTCTAAAGACATTAGTAGGACAGCTGGGAATGTTTGAATAAGGTATGGCGATCAGACAATAGAACCGTAGCCATACAAATTTCCTGATCTTGATAACTGCACTGCGGTTATTCATTATATGAGAATGTCCATCTTTTTAAGAAATACAGGCTGGGGGCCCCTGAGTGGCTCAGTCAGTTGAGCATCTGACTCTTGGTTTTGGCTCAGGTAGTGATCTCAGGGTCGTGAGATGGAGCCCTGCATGGGAATGTGCACTCTGTGCTGTGTGCTTAGGACTCTCTTTCCCTTTCCCCCACCCTCTCCCCTTCGTGTGCTCTCTCACACTCTCTCTAAAATAAATAAATAAATCCAGAAAGAAAGAAAGAAAGAAAGAAAGAAAGAAAGAAAGAAAGAAAGAAAGAAAGAAAGAAAGAAATGCTTAACTATTTAGGGATAAAGGAGCATGGCTGTCACCTACTCTTAAACAGTTTGGGAAAAAAAGTATGTAAGTATATCACACGGACACGCACACACACCCCCCACACGTGTGCATACACACCAAGAGAGGAAAAAGATATTGATAAAAAGGTGACATGGTGGTAAACGGAGAACATTTCCCAGGGGAAAAAAAGCCAGATGACCAGTTTCCATGGTGTGTATACTCTGCCTCCATGGCCAATTTCCATCAACCTATGTGATGTCACCGAATAGGAAGTCTGGAGCAAAGCTGACGGCGGGGGGCAGCGGGGGGCGGTGGGGGCCTCTGTATCCAGCACACCTGTATGAAAGTAAACACGATAAAACGCTGATGTTTGGGGAAACTGTGCAGGGAATATGGGACAATTTGTGCTCTTTTTCTGCAACCTTTAGGTAGTCTGAAATTTTTTCAGAGCCAAACGTTGACTTTTGAAAATGGGGCTCATACAACTGATCAAATCTAGTAAATGAATCGGAGAAAGACAGTCAGAAGCATCCAAGTAGAGAAGCTAGTGGGTAAAGTCCGGAGATTGAAAAAGTACCATTCATTTGAAAAACCAAGCCGGGAAAGCCTGAGTGCTGGGGGCAGAGGAGCTGAGAGATAGGTCAGGATTTGAAGGCCATTTTGAGGGTTTGGGTTTCTGGAAGGACAGCAAGGAGAAGTCATCCAAGCACTCTGAGCAGGGGGTGGGGGTGGGGAATGCGACCTTATTTGCTTTTATCACTCTGGCCCCTGGCTGACCCTTAATAAATGGTGGCCATTAATACCACCCTGCTCTCCGCTGTCACTTCCCCAGGGGCCTTTTTGCTCAATTGGAGTTGACAGCAGGCAGCCCCATACCCGCGGCTGCCAGGTCCAGCTGCACCCTACCTCCTGGACCCAGGCAGACCTGCTTTCTGTGCACATAGGCCTTCTCCACCAGCTTCCGTCTGTCGGTCTTGGTTTCTAGTCTGGGAGTCCCAGAGCTCAGGGCAGCCTGGAGAGGTTTGAGTTCAAGGTGGAATGAATGGGCTGTTTGATGAGAATCTCCCCGGGGCAAACTCCAGGCTTGGTACAGCGTGAGTGGCTGTGGGCTTCCTTTTTTCCAGATGAATCACCGCTCTGTGTGTCTGTGACTCTGAGCACCCTCCCCCTGACGTGCCCTGGGCCCTGCAGTAGCAGGAGCAGGGACTGGGGATGTGCACTGGGCAGCTCCTCCAGTGACTAGCGTGAAGGGCAGCATGCTCCGTGCCCAGTGTCTTGCTAGGCATTCCTGTGCGATCCCTCATCAGTCCTGCCGGCAACGCGGCGAGGGCATAACTTATTACATCCATTCTGCAGGGCAGCAAACTGAGGCTTGAAAAGTTTACTGGACTGTTCAAGTTCACACAGCTGGCCCAAGGATTCCACCCAGGCCACCCGACCCCTAAAGCCTGCACTTCCGCCGGTCATCCCTAGGCCACGTCTCTCAGCCTGGCGACGGTGTTGTGGGCATCCCGGCCCCGTGGACAGGCGAGCTGGGAGTGACCAAGGGCTCCTCTGGGCCAGGAAGGGGTTCACTGGGATGTTCTCTGCAAGCTCTGGTTTGGCCAGGCCAGTTGCCATGGCAATAGCCAGGTTTGGGGGAGTCAGAGGCCAGCAGGGCAGGATCTTCTGAATCACTGGATGTTTATTCTGTGGTAAATCCCTTCCAGAGTCCTCTGGGACTGCACGTGGCCACCAAGAGTGGCTCGCAGGGCCAGGGAGAAGGCACGAGTTCTCTGAGACGATGAAGCCTGGAGGCCTTGTCCACAGCGCCCCTCCCTCACCCCACTCTCCCCAGCCTTGCTCTAGTGGCACCCACCTAGAAGCCCCAGGCTTTGACTCTCAGCTCCCAGGTCCCCAGACTAGGTGGAACCCAGGCAAGAACACAGATTTGGGGCCACAGAGAGTTAATCCAGCCTTGATTTATTCATTCTTTTATCAGCTATTGATTTTTGGTAATCAATCGGTCCACATCGCCAATCATCGGTCCACACCAGGTGCTGTGACCTGGGGTCAGCTTCCAGAAGCCACACAGGCTCTGCGCTCCTGGAGCTGCCCTTCCCAGGGGCTGGAAGACCCCACGCATGCTTCCTGTGTCCCCTTGAGCCAGTCCCTTTCCCTCTCTGAGCTCATCTACAAAATGGGGCCTGTCATGTCCACACTCAGGGATGCTGGTGCACATGAGAACTTATATTTGGAGCATTACCTGGGTGCCCGATACATAGTGGGGCTAAATATACACTTATGACATAAATGTCAGTGGGTTGGTCTCCTTTCCCACCAGCCTCAAAAGGAGCCCGGTGATGATAAAATTCACAAATGAGAAGCTCTAGGCTCTGGACCCTGAGGCTCCTTGTGAGGCAAAAATCTCACTACTGACCCAGCTGGAAAAACGGGCTCCTCCACCATGAGGCCCGTGACCTTGGCTTCAGTCTGCCCATTTGTAATGCTGGACTGCTCCTCTAGCACTTACAGGAGGGAGAGGACCTGAGCTGATGGGTGGCCGTGACCTTGGCTTCAGTCTGCCCATTTGTAATGCTGGACTGCTCCTCTAGCACTTACAGGAGGGAGAGGACCTGAGCTGATGGGTGGGACCACAGTAGACCCTTGCCCATTCCATTCCACCCTCCAGGCCACTCCCAGAAGAGCCTAAGGCCACTTCCCTCAGGCCTGGTGAGATTCTACTGTGCCGCCTCCCTCTCCAGGGTAACTGAGTTTTTCCCTGTGAAATGGGTTTCAGCAGTTGTCTGTTGATCTGATTCAAATTTGATCTTCTAAGCAGGACTGTTCTAGCCAAGGGGAAGTTCCTTCCCAATACCTATTCAGGACCCTGACTCCTCTGCTCCCTATTTGTCTCACTGGTCCCTCTACCGCTCCCCTGTCAGCCTGAAGCTGGCATGTAGAGGCAGTAGAAGAAAGAACCTGTTTATGTGACCCACCCAACACTGCCCACCAGACCTGTTGTCACAGAAGAAACCCTGCCTGAAGTCCTCAAGGTCAGCCAGAGCACCACACCCCCCTCCTCCCCCCCCCCCCCCCCCCCCCCCCCCCCCCCGCCCCAGCACCCTCCACACAGGGCAGGCCTGCTGGGGACAGGAAGCTCAGGGGAGCTGATTAAAGGTGAGAGCAACATATCCCCAAAACCCACACTCAGGGAATGAGCAAAGAAGGAGAAAAACATTTAAGAATTTCACATTTGATATTTCAGAAATCCGAAACTACAAAGTAATCATCGTGGGAAAACTGAAAACGTTGGAGCGCTTCCTCACACCTACTTTGCGGCCTAGTGTTATTATTTTGCGCCCCTCAGGGCAGTGGAGAGCCTCCTTGTTTTGGAGTTTGGTGCCTCTAGAAGTCTTAGTCAAGGCCTGGGGAATTGAAGTGGGCACACACTCTGTGGGAGACCCCCCTGCCAAGCCTGTCCCTGGAGGACAGAGAGGGAAGATGTCTTCCTCTAGCTTCCGTCAGACACCAAAGGAGGATGGAGATGGTACTAATGAGTCATCCAGAATTTTCTTCTCTCCACTCTTGAATTTCCTGCTCTTCAGGCTGGGGGTCTGTCAGGGTGCACATTTATACCTTATACTGGGCCCTACAGAGCGGCTGCTGCTGTGCTTATGGGTGAGAGGTCGGTGGGCTGGGAGGATGCTGTTGGGGGGGGCCTCGAAGGATGACAGAGTCTAAGAAGCTCCCAGCCAGCCCAGCCCCCGAGGAAAATCTTGAACAAAGGATCCAGGCAAACCATAAAAGAAAAGGACAGGCAGGCAGACAGGCCTAGCAAACACAGTCCCAGGGAGGAGGTCAGAAAACACTTGGACAGTGGAAGGAATGCATGCATGTGGCAGGAGGGCAGAAGGGAGCTCAGAGAGGTCTGAGGATTTCTGTTCTCTTCTGTCCTGTTCTCGGCTTTTTCTCTTTTCTTTTCCTTCCCGACCTCCCTCTCTCCCTTCCCGCCTTGTTTCCTTTCTTTTTAAATAGACTTATTTTTTTAGAGCATTTTTCTATAGATTTTATTTATTTATTTGAGAGAGAACGAGAGAGCGAGCAGGAGAGGGGGAGAAGGTCAGAGGGAGAAGCAGACTCCCCAAGGAGCTGGGAGCCAGATGTGGGACTCAATCCTGGGACTCCAGGATCATGACCTGAGCTGAGGGCAGTGGCTTAACCAACTGAGCCACCCAGGCGCCCCTTTTTAGAGCATTTTTAAGTTCATAGCAAAACGGACCAGAAAGTACACAATTTTCACATAACCCTGCCCCCACTCACAGCCTCCGCCTCCTTCAACATCCCCACCCGAGTCATATGTTTGTTACACTCGATGAACTTATGTCGACACATCATTATCACCCAAGTATATAGTTTACATTAGGATTCACACTTAGTGCTGTACATTCTGTGGATTTAGATAAATATGTAACAGTACATATCAGCTAATATGGTGTCATACATCATAGTTTTGCCGCCCCAAGAATCCTCTGTGCTCCAGCTACGTACCTCTGCCTTCTACCTAACCCCTGGCGTTCACCGATCTTTCTACTGTCTCTATAGTTTTGCCTTTTCCAGAATGCCATATAGTTAGAATGTACATAGCCTTTTCTGATTGGCTTCTTTCACTTAGTAAACGTGCATTTTTTTCTCCATATCTTTTCATGGCTTGATAGCTCATTGCTTTTTAGTGCTGAATGATATTCCATTGACTGGAGGCGCCTGGGTGGCTCAGTCGGTTTGGCTCTGCTTTGGCTCGGGTCATGATCCCAGGGGGCCTGGGATCGAGCCCCATGTGAGGCTCGCTACTCATCGGGGAGCCTGCTTCTCCCTCTGCTTCTGCCTGCCACTCCCCCTGCTTGTGTTCTCTCTTTCTGTCAAATGATAAATTAAAAATTTTTAAAAATATTTTATGCATTCATTTGAGGAAGATAGAAACAGAGAGAGCAGATAGAGACAGGTAGAGGGGCAGAGGGAGAGGGAGAAGCAAACTCCTCGCTGAGCAGGGAGCCCGATGTGGGACTTGATCCCAGGACCCCAGTATCATGACCTGAGCTGAAGGCAGACACGCAACCATCTGAGCCACCCAGGCACCCCTAAATAAAATCTCTTTTAAAAATATTCCATTGTCTAGATGAACCACAGTTTGTTTATCCTTTCACTGACAGAAGGACGTCTTGGTTGCCTTCAAGTTGGGGCTATTATGAATAAAGCTGCTATAAACATTTATGTACAGGTTTTTATGTGGACATACGTTTCAGTTCCTTTGGGTAATAACAAGGAGTGTGATGGTTGGATGGTATAGGAGAGTGTGTTTACCTTTGTAAGAGGCCACCAAACTGTCTTCCGAAGTAACTATACCGTGTTGCATTCCCATCACGGATGAGCGAGAGTTCTTGTTTCTTTTGACTTCTTTTTTTAATGTAAACTCTACACCCAATGTGGGGCTTGAACTCATGACCTCAAGATCGAGAGTCCCATGCTCTATGGACTGAGCCAGGCAGGCATCAGCATTTTTTGTCACGGGTGTCCCAAAATGTGGCCTTTCTAATCGAGTATAGTAGTATCTCACCGTTGTTTTCTTTTGTAATTGGCTCATGACATAGGATGTGGAGCATCAGTTCGCATGCTTCCTGGTCACTCTATCTCTTCTTTGGTGAGGTATCTGTTTGGTGTTTGGCCCATTTTTAAAATTGGGCTGTTTGTTTTCTCATTGCTGAGTTTTAAGAGTTCTTTGCATATTTATATATATGCAATATGATAACATATATATGCAATATGATAACAATTCTTTCTCAGATCTGTCTTTTGCAAATCTTTTCTCCCAGTCTTTGGCTTGTCTTCTAATGCTCTTGAAGTTCTCAGCTTTTGAGCTGATGGTTTCAGCCCTTGACCAAGCCAGAAGTGCTACAGGGTTTATAGTCTTTTCCACCCAATTCAGGAGTCCTCCAATGGGCAGTCATTGCCCTGGGTGCCCCAGGGAGCTGGCAGAGACCTTGTCAGATCTGCTCGCCGTCTGAAGGCCCCATCCAGTCCTTCACAGGGACCGTCCCCCTCGGATCTGCTCGCCGTCTGATGGCCCCGTCCAGTCCTTCACAGGGACCGTCCCCCTCGGATCTGCTCGCCATCTGATGGCCCCGTCCAGTCCTTCACAGGGACCGTCCCCCTCGGATCTGCTCGCCGTCTGATGGCCCCGTCCAGTCCTTCACAGGGACTGCCCCCTCTCACCCTCATGCAGACCTAACTCTCGGCTCTCGCTTCACACCCAACTGATTGACCAGTGCTGGGGAGAAAAGAAGTCAGAGTGATGGACCACAGAAAGACTGGAGGTGCCAATTTTTTTTAAGTCTATTCATTCATTTAAGTAAGCTTGACACCCAGTGAAGGGCTCAAACTCCATGACACCAAGATCAAAAGCCATATGCTTTTTCCAGTTGAGCCAGGCAGGGACCCCTGGAGGTACCAATTTAAATTGGGAAGTCAGGAAGGCCCCAAAGATAACGTTACCCTTTGGGGCTGAAACTTGGAGCCAGCACAGCATCCTGCAGCAAGGGGGTCCAGAGGGAAGGTCAAGTGTAAAGGCTCTTGCCTATGTGGTTGAGGCAGAGGGAGCCAGAGGAGCGAGAGAAGATGAGGCCACAAAGTTTCCAAGACTGGAGCAGAGGCAGGCCATGTCAGAAGTTTGGATTTATTCCAGATGCCGTGGGAAGCCACTGCAGGGATTTCAGCCTAGAAATGATACGGTCTGATTTGCATTTTTAAAAGCTTGCTCTGGCTGCTGGCGGAGGATGGATGAGAAAGAAGCAAGAGAGGAAGCAGGGGAGCAGTTGGGCGTGCCCGGGCTCTGGTTCATATAACATCCCAGCCTAACTGCAGCTCCCCTGCACACAGTCATGGGGACCCGCAGAATCGCGTGTGCCCTGACTGCGATCCCACCCACGCCTCGGGCCCCCCACACTCACAAACACCCATGGCCTGTCCCAGACACGCGTGCACATGCATGGATTCATGTCTCCCCACGCGCACAGACTCAGGTCGGGCTCACGCACATACATTGCCATGCATGGCCCCAGCAGAGACATTGGCGTGCAAGAGTGAGGACACACACTCCCGTTCACACACTTCCTTACACATCCATGAGATCCTTGCATCCACAGACACACATTTCTACATATACGCCATTTCCCATTTTCCAAAGGGAAGCAGATCTGAGCAGGGGAAGTGTCTGGGAAGAAGGGGTGAGGGGCTTTATGAGAGGAGGCTGTAATTGCAAACCTACTTAGTCACTGGAGAAAGAAAATGTCCCAATGCCTGCTTTTACCCTCAATTGCACCTGATGGCTGGGTCAGCCAGTTATTAGCAAAATTGCATTAAAGCCTTCCTTCTTCAGGTGGAGGGCCCTCCCATCCCTACTTTGCAGCTTCTCTTCCTGCAGCTACTGTGGCCCAGCTGCCCCCTCCCAGTCCTGACATTAAGCAGCTGTCACTGAGCTCCTAGTGCCTCATGGGTCCTGGGGTGGGTGGGGAAAGCGGGGTGGGAGGGGAGGCTCTGTCACCTGAGGCCTGAGAAGCTCTGCAACTCCCAGAAGGTTTCCTTTCAGGGCCTCTCAAGTCATGATAGGCAGAGGACAGAGGGTCAGGGGGACGTGGGGGTGAAGTGGACTGAATGAGGGCTGCTTTGGGAAAACCAGGACTCCTCAGAAAGATCTTTTTTTTTTTCTTTTTAGATTTTATTTATTTGACAGAGAGAAACACAGCTAGAGAGGGAACACAAGCAGGGAGAGTGAGAGAGGGAGAAGCAGGCTTCCTGCCAAGCAGGGAGTCCGATGTGGGACTCAATCCCGGGTCTCCGGGATCATGACCTGAGCCGAAGGCAGTCGCTTAACCAACTGAGCCACTCAGGCGCACAGAAAGATCTTTTTCAAGGCCCCAGAAAACCCCACCACCCTCCCCACCAACTTCTGTCCAGCATTTCTGGGGCTTCCAGCTCTGGGACCCAGCCACGATGTCCTGTCGGCAGTCAGCAGTTCTTCCAGCACGCACCTTCAAATCTTTGCTTATACTGTTCCTACAACCACCTGGAACAGTTTCTTTATCCTTCCAGACTCAGTTTAGAATCCACCTCCTCAGGAAAGTCTTCCCAATTGTCCCACCATGTCTGAGCAAGTAGAGGACCCTCCTGGGCTCCTGTCCATACTAGTACTTATGGCATGGCCCAGCACCCGCAGGGTTACGCTTGTCCGCTTCCCCATCAGGGCAAGATGTCTGTTTCATGCTCTGCCACCTGGTGCGTAGTAGGTGCTGAACAAATATATATATATATTTTTTTTTTTTAAATATTTTATTTGTTTATTTATTTGACAGAGAGAGACATAGTGAGAGAGGGAACATAAGCAGGGGAGTGGGAGAGGGAGAAAGCAGGCTTCCTGCCTAGCAGGGAGCCCGATGCAGGGCTTGATCCTAGGACTCTGGGATCGTGACCTGAGTTGAAGGCAGATGCCCAACAATTGAGCCACCCAGGTGCTCCTGAACAAATACTTTTTGAACAAATAAATAAAAGTTGCTCCTATGTCCCAGTGAAACCAGAAATGAGATTATTTCTGGAAAAGATTTCTTGCTCCCTCTTTTTTGAGAGGGAGCCTGTAATTGCCCAAGAACCACTGGGTGACCACTAAGCCTCCAGCTCACATTGAGGGCTACCTGGGGCCATGATTCTCTTCTACCTCTTCTGTCTTCAATCAACTCAGGTGTGTGTCACTGGGGTAATGCCAGGCCCCCTGGGTTGGGATGGGAGGTAATGGGCATGGGGGTAGGGAGATTTGGAAAGTGGGGTGACATAGGATGGAGCGATTCAAGTTAAATGTATACAATTCCCTATTAATTTCTAGGGGGAGAAGGTGGTGGACACAGGGGTATGTGTGTTATCTGTTGGTAGGGAAAATTAAGCAGGGAATTTGGGGATGAAAAGAACAAGAGAAAATCCCTGGAGAAAGAAGACCTTCAACAACCTAGACAGGGCTGAGCAGTCTCCTGATTAAAGGAGAAGGCTGGCCAAAGCACCTGGCCTGCTGAGAAGTCTGGACTGTTCCAGGAGAGGGGGGTCTAAGGACTCAGGACCTGGGCCATGCTGGCGGTCAAACAGGATTCTGGCCCTTGGGACCCCAGCAGAATCTAACCTCCCTTCCCAAGGAGTAAAGAAATATAAAACCCAATAGCCATCATTTAGTGATTGTTTACAACAGAGAATGCAAGAGCGGCCTACTGCCACTTCCCAGGCCGCACCATGACAGACATCACTAATCAATCACAAGCGTACTCATCACCTCCAGGCCAGGATGAGATGTCCAAATTCCTACATGGTGTTCCAGAAGCCCTCACCCGTCAGTTGGAGCGGGCACATGACGGGGACCTTTTTTGCCATCACTGGTCTCCTGAGTGCTTAAGTGCTTAAAAAGTGCTCATTCAATTCTCATGTGAAATCTATGAGATAAATATTAACTTTTATTTCCCAGGAAGAACAAAGAGGGGTCAGCATGCTAAAGGAACTTGACTGAGTTCATACAGGTACTAAGAGTAGGGCTGAAAATTCACACAACTCCCCCCACCCCCACCAAGTAGGTCTGTGTCCAAAGTCCAGCCTCTTGCCACCACCTCCTCTGAGCCTCTGCACCATCCCATTGTGGGCATTTTCTGGGACTCTGCTGCCTCCCGAGCTCCAAACTTCCTGTACCGTATGAGGTGCCAGCAGGAAGGAGGCATTACCCTCAAATAGGGCACCTGATGAGTCCTTCAGAAAAAAACTATTGCCAAGGGCAGACAGTGCCAAGAGAGACCAAAAGGAATAGTGAAGACCCTAGTGGGACAGGGAAGGAGATGACTAGAATCTGAAGAGACCCAGAGCTGCAAAGGAAAGAAACAAGGGGGGAAGTACCCCCATCTCTCTCCATTCACAGTCCTCACCAGTGGGAGACTCTGGAAGCCAGAAGCATGGGAGTTTGGCTGATATAGCCCACACGGGTCAGCCTCTTGGAATTCAGAATGGGGCTGGGAAGAGATAGAAGGATGGAGGTCTGGAGGAACACACTGGGAAGGCCATCCAGAATATTCCTTTCCTGTGTATAGGGGAATGGGGTGGGAGTTTCCCTTCCTGAGGAGTATTTATGGGCCAACAGTGTAAGTTTCAGTCTGGATCCAAAGACCTGGAGGATCACAAGAACCAATGGGGGTATGTTCCGTCCAAGGTCAGGAGAAGACTGATTTTCCTGCTCAACAGTCAGGCAGACAGAAAATTCTCCCTTCTTCCACCTTTCTATTCTTTTTAAGCCCACCACACTGGGGAAGCAATCTGCTTTACTCGGCCTAGTAGTCAAATGTTAATCTTCCCCCGAGACACCCTCGCAGAAACACCTGCAGAATAATGTTTGACCAAACATCGGCATCCCATGGCCCAGTCCAGCTGACACATCAAATAAGCCGTCATCACACCATTGTGGTAGAGGGCTGGTAACAGTAAAGGAATCCTTGGCAGACTGCCCAATGGTGTGACTTTAGCAATGATGCTGACTGTCCGGCGTCCCTAGGATCCTGCCCATCGTCCCAGCTGGGAGCCATGCTGGAATCCTATGGATGCTGTGAGCAGCCCCAAATCTCTGCTTAAGAATGTTAGAGTTTTGGGGTGCCTGGGTGGCTCAGAGGGATGGGCCTCTGCTTTTGGCTCAGGTCATGATCTCGGGGTCCTGGAATCGAGCCCCACATCAGGCTCTCTGCTCAGCGGGGAGCCTGCTTCCCTCTCTTTCTCTTCCTGCCTGTCTGCCTATTTGTGATCTCTCTCTGTGTCAAATAAATAAATAAAATCTTAAAAAAAAAAAGAATGTCAGAGTCCAGAGGCACCTGGGTGCCTCAGTCAGCTAAGCATCTGACTCTTCATTTCTGCTCAGGTCATGATTTCAGAGTCGTGAGAACGAGCCCCAAGTTGGGGCTCTACACTCAGCAGGGAGTCTGCTTAAGCTTCTCTTTCTCTCTCTCTCTCTCTCTCTCTCTCTCTCTCTCTCTCTCGGCCCTTCACCCCTCCCTCCCGCACCCCGCTCACGCTCTCTCTCTCTCCTCCGAAGTTGGGGGAAGGGGAAGAACATCAGAGTCCATTCCTGCCGCTTGCAGTCACAGGACCGGGCAGGACAGTGTGATGACACACAGAGTGGTGACCCCTAACAGGTGCATCCGGCAAGGATTCAGCCTCAGAACCTCCAACTTCCCCTTCTGAATGTCAGGGCTCTGCCCTTTCTGGGATCAGGCAAGCCTTCTTTGAGGTCATTTGTGTTTTTAGCTGAACTGCCTGCGGGCACTCCAGGGGATTTAATTCTACTGTGTTTGCCCCACTCCCAGACATGGATTCCTTTTGGAGGCTAAAGAAGAAACCCCTCCACTACCCCCAAGAAAAGACCCTGCCACAACCCCTGTGTGGTGTTTTGGAAGTCCTTAGTCCCGTAACAGAGGCTCCTCCTCCATGGAATTCTCTGAGGGAAGGGCCCCTCCATGCCCCCTGGGCGAATCCCCCCCCAGCAGCCTCCCCCTGTCAGAGCCCCGGGGCTGAGCTGGATCCTGATGGAGATGCCCCAAGAAGCAGCCAGCCTGTGTTATCCACCCCACCCCCATCCCCATGCCTAGGACTCCGATGTCTCTCTGGATGTTCAATATTTGCTCAGAAAATTAGAAGAAAGGCAAAGTGAAATCCGCAGAGGTGACAGGCTCGTGCCTGCGGTAACTGGGCCACACCAGTCCCGGGTCTCCAGGAAAGGCAGGAGGGGCCAGGGTGGCAGAGAGACCCTCAGCCCCAGGGACAGCCTGAGGACTAACAGGAGAGAACCAAGCTAGCTCGGCTCCCCCTACCCAACACACGCTCCCTTGCCAGAGCTCCAGTCGGCTGGCGCATGCACCTGTCAGCATCAGGGTCCCCCATTCCATGGGGCGGCGGCACTGCGGGGCTCCTGGGATCACCCGACAGCAGTGAGGGCAGCGTGTCCCTGTTTCCTGTCCCCAGGATGCCGAGGCACTCTTATAAGCAACTGCATGGGAAGCAGGGGCATGTCCCAGGGCTGCCTTGAACCTGCCCCTCCACCCCCCAGACCTCTGGCCTCCTCTTCCTCCAGTCCCATGGGTTCTGAAGACAAGCCTATGGCTGGGCTCCCAAATGTCTTCCTGCATCTCTTCCAACTACCCTCACAACAGGGATGGAGACAGCTCCTGGGAGGTGACCTGAGGAGACCAGGATGCCTCCTTCCTGCCCTCTCACTGCCCCAAATACACTGTCTATCTCTTCCCTGGGGTGTCACTGTCCTGGCCAGCAGCCCCCAAGTTCTTGGAGAATGTGACCTCTTCCCAGGCCAACAGGGTGTGCACCCTCCCCTGGAAGTTGGGGGTAACCGTCAGCGACCCACCAGAGTCTAAAACCCAGCCCAGCTTCGTGGTGTTTGCTGACGTGGCATAGAACAAGCCCCCCTCCCCAGAAAGGGGAACAGGAACGGAGAACTGCTGGCCTGTGCTTCAGGGACCTCATCAGACTTGAGCCAGTCTGTGTCTCGGCCACCTGTTGGCCCTCCTTGTCTGAGGCAGCTGAGCTAAGGGGGTTCCCTCCCCGCCCCGCTGCCCCGCGCCCGCAGGCCTGCACCTCTGCCCACCCAGCCCCTGCCTCCCTGGTCTTGCTGACCTCCCCAGCTGCCTCCTCAGAGCTCAGCTCCAGGTTGCCCAGGACAAGGGGTCTAAGCACTTGGGCGCCTCACTCTCCCCTGGGCTCTGTGGGTTGGGAGGGAGGGCCTGGGAGGGTGGGGGACCTGGCCGGGTGGTGGGGCCGGGAGAGTGGGCCTTTCATCCTGGCTCTGTAAAGCAAAGCACCCCCAGCCCGGAGCTGGCTGGCATCGGCGTTCACCATAAATCTCAGGACGGCGCAGCTGTGACTGGATTATTTATAGTTCCCGTCTTACATTCCTAAAGCGAAAATATCACACAAAGGGAAAGGTAATGAAATCTCACCTCTCCTGCTTGTCCCTCACTCCAAACTGCAGGGCTTTCCAGAAGCCCTCGTGGCTGAAGGAGGGATGAGAGAGGCCGGCGCCCGCACCCCTGTCTCGTCCCCTCCCTCCTTCTGTCAGCCGTACACATTTTCCCTCACCCGCCCCTCCACCTGCTCTCAGACTTTCTCTCCCTTTCCCTCTCTCTCTCTCACACACGCTTCCTCCCAGATGCACAGGATTCTGTTCTCCGGCTCCCTCTCGGCTCACCCTGCCCGAGCCCCTCCTAGCCCCCCAGCACACCCCGCACAGCCTTGCCCTTTTCCTTCCACCACCGCTGTCTCCCTGGGTGACTAACTCACTCGGCTTGTGTATTTGCTTTTTTGCTTTGTCAATGTGGACGCTGGCATGTTAATTACCAGGGCTGGCTTCTGCGAGGATGTGGGCCTCCGGTCAACAACGGGGGGAAGGGTCAGCTCACGTTCATCTGGCTCTGTCTCTAAGGCTCCCGTGGGCATGGCCTCCCCCGGGAGCCCCTTCTGTGGCACATGGCCGTGAGGACACTGGTTCCTGCCTTGACACACTCAGACACACATAAAACACAGGCCACAGAACACGCTTCTCACCCCGCAGGAGGGGACATCTAGGGATGTGCTCTGCAAACGGGACGCTGGGCCTGGGTGGGGGCATTTTCCAGTGCCGAGGATGAGAAGGGCCTCCTTCTGCCTCCTGCCTTGCTGTCTTCGTGGTGGTAAGTAGGATGAGCCTGGTGGGACACTGTCCCACAGGCCCAAACCGGAAGCTCTCAGAGTCCCCACCCCCACTGCAGGCTGGAGCTCCAAGGCCCCGCCCCTTCCCTGCCGGCCACACCCCCCACCTCTGGCCCAGGCCTGAAGAAGAATAATCAGAAAGCGACACTTCCTACTGCATCCCGGCCTGACGTAGTCCATGACTCACTTCTGTCCAGTAACAGTGACTGGGGACTCTGTGTGTGTGTGTGTGTGTGTGTGTGTGTGTGTGTGTGTGGTGTGTGTGTAGGTGCACACATAGGTCGGCACGTATGCACGCGCACACATATGCTCTGGGATGAGGGCAAGGCACAGACTATGACAGTTCACCCTGGGCTGGGGTCCTGGGGAGGGGTCCTGGGGACAGAAACCTTGCAACCCACCAATAGGGTGGCATTTCTTGGAAGCCTCCTTTTTTGTGTTAAAAATCCACCTGGCTTTTTGCATTAGTCATAATAACCTATGGCTGGATAAAAATGTCTTAAATGACTTATAATTAAAATTAAATTTTGGGGGCACCTGGGTGGCTCAGTCATTAAGTATCTGCCTTCAGCTCAGGTCATGATCCCAGAGTCCCAGGATGGAGCCCCGCATCAGGCTCCCTGCTCAGCAGGGAAGCCTGCTTCTCCCTCTCTCACTCCCCCAGCTTGTGTTCCCTCTCTGGCTGTGTTTCTCTCTGCCAAATAAATAAATGAATAAAATCTTTAAAAAACAATTAATTTATTTATTTAATTAAATTTTTTTTCTGCAATCTTTGCTTACCGTTGACCTTCCTGGAAGTTGAATCTCAAAACACCTTTGGCTTATCCCAGGAACTCTGAGGACGCAAACGCTCCAGTGAATGATCGAGAGGACCAGTCTGGGTGATAAGGATATGGAGTATAAATCTCTGGGTGAGGACAGGAACGGGGCTCTTGCGTTTATGTCCTGGCTCTGCCAAGTGTTAGTCACATTGACCGTATCTGAATCACTTCAGGTCTCCTGGCTTCAGAACCCTGACCGGACAGGGGTGTGATAAGAGCACCTGTCGCCTAGGGCTTTTACAAAGCTTAAATGCATTAATGTATGCAAAGTGCTTAGGACAATAGCTGACATGATACAGATGTTTGCAATTATTTTTCTGCAGAAGACCAACACAAAGTCACCAAATCAACTGCAGGGACTGAAATTAGAGAGCACTCCTGCCTCCTTCCTGGGATGTGCTCTGCCCTCAGCCTCTGCCACCCACCCAGCTCCAGGCCTCTGCTCATGCATTCTGTCTGCAAGGCGCTCAAGCCACAAACGCTCTCCTGTGTTCCAAGCGATACTCCTGGACTGGCATTCTGTATTACAAAAGACCTTCTAGAGGGGGAGACAGAAAAAAGACAAATAGCGTATGGACCGTATTCAGAACAGAAGACCCGACACGAGTGAATGTCATGCCTTCTTTCAAAGAGTCACTGCTTAGCTTCGGGGGCCAGAGTAGACAGGTTAAAGTGGTGAGTCCAGTACAGTGGCCTTATGATGACGTTGTAGTTGTGGAGTAGCCTGGAACACTCCTGCCTCATGTCTCTATCAAGCCTCTTCTTTGATGTCACCTCAGTGGCAGGACCTTCTAGAACCCCCTGTACGAAATGACAACACTCTTCCCCAACCTGTCCATCCCTCTCCCTTACCGACTCCACCCATCTTCTAAGCATTTACCACCACCTGGCATACGCTGACCTGATATTCACTTGTTGTCGGTCTGCCCCACCAGAGTACAACCTTCCCGAGGACAGGATCTTTGTTTTGCTTCCTCCAAAATGGATCCCTTGTACTTGGACTAGAAATTGGCAGGTAGTAGGTAGTCCATAGGTATCTGTCAAATAAAGGAACGGTGAACACATCACTCTTTTGATGTCTTGCCTCTCCCGTTGGTGAAGTAGGTAACGAAGCCCCACTCTAACTTGGCACATGGGAAACTCTAACTTGAAAAGAGGTTAAGGCACAGGGGCGCCTGGCTGGCTCAGTGGCAGGGGACGCAGCTTTTGATCTTGGGGTCGTGAGTTCAAACTCCGTGTGGGGCATAGAGCCTACTTAAAAAAATAATAATAACAAATGATATGTATGCATATATATACACAGAGAGAGATAAAAGAGGTAAGACATGATAACTGGCTATGCCTTTAATTCACCGGAAAAAATTCAGCTGAGACCAAATCCATGCATGGCTTTGCATTCCTTGCTGTTTAAGTAATGAGGAGCTGTGGTCACAAAGACCAGGTGTGCCTGCTGCACAGGCTCTGCCCTGGTTGGTTCATCTGGTCCTGGAAAGGATGAACCTAGGCTCCGCCATGTTCAAGTGGGTGACAGCCTGTGGGCTTACAGGCACACAGCCGGTCTGGGACTGTGATTTTTGTGGTTCACGAGAACTTACCTGAGAGTCAGTAGGGGGCTGCAGAATCCATCAGGCTTTTTATGCAAGTTAAGGACCTCGGGAATGACAGAAGATAGCCATGTAAGAGCCTGGGCTCTGAACCACTGAGCCAAGCAAGAGAACTCAAATGGCAGGTCGGGCTTCAGCTGGGCTGCTGCGGGACCAGGCAAGAGCAGGTTAAGAGGGACGAAGGTGCCCAGCAGGTGCAGTCAGGGCAGGGCGGAAGGCCTCCATCTGTGTGTTCACTTTCTGCAGCACTACTAAAATATCCTCCCTTGACCTCTGTGCGCCAGCCATGGAGGCAGTGGATGGTTTCCTCAGAGAGAAAAGTTTGGTTTGGATCAAAATTTCTTCCAGCTCAACCCAGGGAAGAGCTAGAGGCCAGTATCAGATTCACCACTGAAATTCACCAAGCTGAATTTTTTTGGTGAATTAAAGGCATAGCCAGTTATCATGTCTTACCTCTTTTATCTCTATCTATGTATATATATGCATACATATCATTTGTTATTATTTTTTAAGTAGGCTCTATGCCCCACATGGAGTTTGAACTCACAACCCCAAGATCAAAAGCTGTGTCCCCTGCCACTGAGCCAGCCAGGCACCCCTGTGCCTTAACCTCTTTTCAAGTTAGAGTTTCCCATGTGCCAAGTTAGAGTGGGGCTTCGTTACCTACTTCACCAACGGGAGAGGCAAGACATCAAAAGAGTGATGTGTTCACCATTCCTTTATTTGACAGATACCTATGGACTACCTACTACCTGTCAATTTCAGCAGATTCACCATCAGACCCAGACTGGCTTCATTCCTGAGTCAGGCTTTCCTGCAAACTTAGAGCACCTCCCGGCACTCAGGTTTCTGCACAAGGGTGGCTTTTTATCTTAAGTGTTGGACAAGTAAGACCTGGAATTTCCCTCTTGCCACTCATTGAACTCCTACTCACTTGTCAAAACCCAAACCAAAGTGCCCAACCTAAAACAGCGGCCCCTCCACTATCAAGTTGTGTGTTTCTCTTCCCCACTAGGATGAGCCTATCAACAACAAGGACTTTGGCTTATTTACGACCACATTTCAAAAGCCAAGTAAATGATAACTGACTAGAAGACCCAGTAAAGCAAGGACAGGCCATGCTTCCTGACTCTGAGAATGTGATTACATCTCTCATTCCTCCCAAATAACCCAAGCATCTGCTCAGCTGAGGGGGGCAGGATGTTCCTGTTTGGCAGGAACTGTTCCTGGTTTTGGTGACCTGCCTTAACCAGATTGGTATCTCCTCCGACTTATCATTTGTGATTCCTCTGCAGGGGGCTGGGGTGAATGGTTAGGTAATCCAGGGAGAGTGCATCCGCCTGGAGCAGCACCCTCCTCCTCTAGCCACGGCCCCCTGGCCATGTAGGCCCTTTCCTTGTATTCCTCAATGGTCCCACAGCCACTAGGATCACTGGAAGCAAAAGCCCTTGACAGGTGCAGCCAGCCAGCTTTCTGGACAGGTCAGAGAGCCTCTCGGTAGGGGGACTCTCAAGGCGGAATCAGTTGGGAAGGGAAAGTCACTGTTCCTGTCTGGCAATAGGCTCTGGGACCCTGCACTCTGGAAGGGTCCATTGGTGCATTCCAGCCTGGGACAGTGCAAGCACCTGCGGCTCCTGAAAAACCCCGGCAGTGTGAGTTCCTTGCTACTAACCGCCCCCCAGGGCCCAGAGGACAGCTCCCAGGTAAGGCAAAGCCCGTCTGCACCCTTCACTCCTGTCACCTGGCATCTCAGGGCTCTGGGACACAATCCACTTTACCAACAGTCTCTCAGCCTTCAGCTTCTCACACCCCCAACAACATTCCCTAACCCCACACTACTTCCTTTAGGACGATAATAACATCACGCAACAGTTAAAGAGGACTTCATAATTAGTTCACAATCATTTGCTATCTCATTCGATTCCCTTCATCATGCTTTGAAGGAAGTGCTGTTCTTTCTGCTTCCCAGAACAGAAATGCAAAGCTCTCAGTGACTTCACCAAGATCACTAATACAGAAGAACTTTGAACCCCCTTCTGTCTAATCCTAAAGCCTGAATGAATTCTTTCCAAATACCCCATATCTCTGTACTTTATGGCCTTTTCTGGGGGCAGCCCTGAGGGAAGAAGGAAACATACAACATAATCGATCCCCCAGAGCAATAGGGACAAAGCTAGAACTCCAAAAAAGGGCAAGAGTAAAAGACACACATGTCAAGCAGCACCCTTAGCCGGTAACTGCAAGTCCTCCTTGCCAAGCCTTTCACCAGAGCGGCCATCTGTCAAGACCAGCTTCAGAATGAGGACCCACTGCCCCTGCCTGCCCTGGGGAGACTCTGAGCAAATGGCTTGCAACCCACTGCCCATGACAGCAGGTCAGGGGACAAGGAGATGGAAGTGTGGGGCAGGGCTCGACTTCTGCCACCCTGGGTTCAAATTCCAGGTCCACGTCTTCCTAGTTGGGAGTCCTTGTGCCTCAGTTTCCCCCTCTGTGAAAAGGTGGCATAGTAGTAGCTTGGTCTTGGGCGCTGTGTGGAGGAAATGAGATTGAGCAGCCTGCTCACGGCAGGCGGTGGCCTTGAAGAGGGCTGTAGGGTGCAGCTCTGCAGAAGCAAAGGGCACAGGTTGGGGACAGGCTAACCCCCTGGCTTCGGTTTATTATCGAGAAGAATATATGGCTTCAAATAGGCCGGACCCTCGATGAATGTATGTTCCCTTGGTGAGATGGGGGGGGCAACAAGCTGGCTGGGTGCGATGCTGGCTGGGTGGGGGGCAGCCGAGCAAGAAAGCAATCGGGAGAGCAGGCAGACGATGCAGGGTGTGCTCAGGGCAGGAGCAGACAGGAGGGAGAAGACTGTCCTCCTGCCTCTCTCAGGGACAAAGGAGAATTGAGACACCTGACATTTATCTGTTGGTCACCTTGTAGAAACTCCCTGCCCTTCTCTTTCTAGGCCTGTTTTCTCACTGCAAAGTGAACCGCTCTGAAAGATCCCACCCACTCAGAATTTTCTAGGTTGCTCATCAGCCTCTCTCTCTGGGGTGCTCCCTGATTGTGCTTAAGGAGGCCTGGTCTCCCTGCCCATGCATAGGTTTCTGCCTGCCTTCTCCACCTCCACCACTGCCAGACCCTCCTTGTCAAATGCATGCGGTTCATTTTTCACAGGAATTTGCAAGCAGGATCTGGAAAAGCCAGTCTGCAGAAGTCCTGGCACTTGCTGGCTCCCACCCCAACAGGAAAGCAAGTGACTTAGGACCGGGAGACCTGCATGACAGGTGTGCAGCGCAGGGCAGCGGGCCTGGGGACTAACACAGCCCAGCCGTCCTTGGCCAGCTGGAGGACTGGCCGGGGGCCCGGGCTGGTCCTGCTGCTCTAGCGGGGAGGAGAGGGTGCACCCGCGCCCGGGGCGGAAGTGGAACCTTCTGGGCTTTCCTGACGTCACCTCCCTTGCAGCGACTGATTGGCCCAGGGCTTCCCTCTCCCCAGGGGCGGGGCTGGGTGGGGGAAGTGTCTGGGCAGAGTGACCCAATGCCCCAGTCCTGTGTCCGGCCCTGGCACGGGGGAGGGGGCAGGCGAGGCCAGGTTGACCAACAACAGATTGAGCATGTGCTTTGGGCACTGGCAGTAAAAGGGCATCAACAGCACTCGGGTTTGGTTTGGTTTTTTAAAGAGCTGGTTTCTAGTATTTCAAAAATAGTAAGGAAGTAGTCATCCTGGGAAAAAAAATCAAAAGTCTGTTGGACTTCCTCACAGTGATTTTAAGGTTTAGAGAGGTTTTTATTTTGAGTTTGTATGTGGATGGGCTGTGGGCAGGGGAGGGGGGTTACATCTCAACCTCCCAGCTCTCAGGGCTGCTTAAAGATCTTAATCTGGCTCAGGGTAAATCAAGGATCAGAAAAAGGGTGGGGTTACCAGGGGGTTGAAAAGGAGGCCACATGAGACTGCAGCACATAGCTCTGTTCCCGGGGAGGGGGGGGAGGCCCCCCGAGAGAAGGGAAAGCTGGGCTAGATCCACCACTGTGGGCAGAGTGAGCCCTGTGTTAGAGCGGACAGGGTCTCGGGAAGCTAGGGTGTGGAATGATAGGGGAGCATGGAGCAGAGTCCCACAGGGCCCCAGAACTAGATCTGGCAGCTCGAGATTCCAACCGCTGGACCAGAGGTGGGATTTGTTCTCCCTCTGCTCACTCTGGAAATGGCAAAGCTCTTGACCCAAAGTGGCCAAAGATGGTGGACGGGGAGCTGGCCACTCATTTCTTGGAAGGTGATTCCCAGGGTGGCAGGGAGGGGCTTTGGGGCCTCTTGGCTCACAGACTGCATGTTATTCACGAGCCAAATACCTTTCGACCCCAACCACATACTTGAGAGCAAACAGTTGTTACGCACCAGCTCTGAACCAAGTACTCTCCATACCGCAGCCGAATGAACCCGTGTACTGCCCGGTGATGTGGTCACTCCATCCCCATCCTACAGATGAGGAAACAGCCTCCGAGATGCCATTACCCACTGCAGAGCACACAGCTGGCTGGCGGCAGAGCGGGCTACAAACCCGGCCATCCAGCATGCTTTACTCAGCACTACAGGTCTTGGCCCAGCTCTGGCTGCCTCCCCCAGGGCCTGGCCGTGCTGCCCTCGGGTTCTGCCACGTGCAGAGTGGGCCCTCCGACACTCATTATGGGCAAGGGGACAGTCAAGCACCCCAGGCCCGAGAACCACAACAGGCGACCTAATTAGCAGGCTCCAAGCAAAATGAAAATGTAGGGCCCCTTGTTCAACATTACTAAGAATTTCAAGATGGCAACAGCAAAGCCTTAAACCATCTCTTTTTAAAAACGTGGGGCTTGGTGTGACTACACAGATCCACGTGCAGAACCCACAGTATTCCCTGAACAACCTCCTCCCTTAACTGGGGAAATCACATGGCCAAGTCAAGCGGGTTTGATTTCAAGGGGCCCTAAGAGTACAGGCCTTGGAAAGCAGATCCTCCACTGGCCTGGAGGCCCAGCCAGACATCGCCAAGTACTCACCACCCTAGACTCTTTTCTTCACCTTGACCATGCAACCGGGGATCTGAGCGAGTGCTGTCCTAGATGAAGGGAGGCAAGTGGCCCCCAAGGACATCTGATGGTCCATGTTACAGAGTGAAGGGGAGGGGGGTGCTCCCCGCTTTCCTCTTCTAGCTAATCCCAGCGCCTCCCTCTTCACCTGGAGACACCCTCTTTCCTCATCTGGCTGACATTTAGTGAGCATCTAGGTCCTCTGCTGAGACATCAGGAATCACACTATTAATTTCGCTCCAGAGCAGTGCCTGCCCCTGCTTCTTCAGTGTTTGCAGAGGTGGCGGAGGAAGGATGCGTTACCAGGAGGGGGTCACTGCCTCTTTTGGCCCTCGAGGAGGCTGAGGCTCACAGTAACAGGCAGAAGGTCCCGTAATGACTGAGAAGAGCAAAGTAGCCCCGATGGCTGCTTCAACTCTATCCCAAGCAGCTCCCACACCTGCCGCCAAGAGGAGAGAGCCCATTAATAGGCAAACAGTATACAGAAAGCCCTTCATCAGCGCCATGCTGGCTTCCTCCTGTGGCTCCCAGTGTGAGAAGCACCCAGTTTCATCCCAGCCGAGTCCCTCCCCCTGTGCTTTCTATCTCCCAAGCCTTGTTTGGAGTGTTTTATGGGCATTTACACCTTTAATCCACCCAACAGCACTGTGGATTAGGCAGAATTTTCACACCCATTTTCCCGGCGGGAAAACTGAGGGACAGAGAGGTGAAGCAAATAAGTGGAGGAGCTGGGATACAGATCCAGGCCGTCTGGGTCCAGAGTCCATGCTCTTGACCACAGCACACCTCTGGGGACACTGTACCTGGGTTCAAGTCCTGGCAAACCAGTGGCATCACATTGCAGGCTTGTAATCTTGGGCAAGCTACTTAACCTTTCTATGTCTGGATCCTTCTGTAAAATGTGGATAATAACAGCACCCACTTTGTAGGGTTAGCGTGTGGACCAAGCAGGTTAGCACATGTAAAGCTCTTAGACTGCATCTGGCACATAGTAAGCTCTGTGTAAATGAAGACACCCAGTTTGACTTTTCAGAGCTCAGTACTGCTTCTCCTGGATGTCTCCCATCTTTGGGGCTGTCACTCATTAATTACCATCCCTCTTTTGGTATACTCAACCTCTCCTTCTCCACCAGCCCTCCCTCCCATAGCGCATAGCCGAGGTTCTGCCTCAGCGGGCATCAGAGGGACTCCTCCCACCTGCCCCCTGGCTGCCAAGTTCTCTGTTTCCCTTCAGAGCCAAGACTCTGGGACAAGCTGGGTCTTCTGCTGCCCCTGCACTGCCCACCAGCTTCAGTCTGCACATGGTGCGCTGGCCGGGGTCTCCAGGGACCTCTCTGCTGCCCTATCTTCCTCCTTCTCAGTCAACACCCAGCCCTCGCCACAACTCCAGCTGGGGGCATCTTCTTTGGCAGGCAGGACGTGACTTCCTATGGTCGTCCTGCCACCACTCCGGCGACTAACCTCCTCCCGAAGCCCTGGAAGGTGAGTGTCCATAGTGTTCCACAGCCTTGTCATTCTGCTCACTTTCCCTCAGGGACCTCATCCAAAAGCACGCCCCCACTACCGCTCACAAGGAAGACAACCTCTCTCAGCTCCAGCCCAGACGTGTCTGCAGAGTCCAGATAGGCACATCCACCTACTTACCTGGCATCTTCCCCCCCAGCTGACCCATGGCACCTCAGGCCAGTGCCCAAAAGGGACCAAACCTCTTCCCCTAAACCTGCTCTCATGCTGCATTCCCTGGCACCCAAGCTGAGGGCGAGCCTTGCCACCTTCCTTCCTCTGCCTGTCTCCTGTGCACCAGACTGCATCTTAGCACGGAGCCTGCCTTCTCTCCTCTTAACACCTCTGTACCCTTCCCTACACCGCAGCCCCTCCTGACTTTGGCTTCATCACCTCCTGCCTGCATCCTGCAGTTGCCTATTGCCTTCTTCTTCTTCCCTTTTTTTTTTTTTTTGTCTTTTTAAAGATTTCATTTATTTGACAGAGAGAGGCAGTGAGAGAGGGAGCACAAGCAGGGGGATTGGGAGAGGGAGAAGCAGACTTTCCGCTGTGCAGGGAGCCTGATATAGGACCTGATCCCAGGATCCCAGAATCACGACCTGAGCCGAAGGCAGACGCTTAACGACTGAGCCACCCAGGCGGCCCTACAATTGCCTTTAGCTGGTTTCCCAGCCTTGGTTCTCTTTCCGGGCTGATCTAGTTCTCATGCTACTAAGATCTTTTCAAATGACAAATCAGATGGAGTCCCTCTGCTCACGTTTTTCAAAGGCCCTTTAAGATTAATTCCAAGCTCCTCAGCTTAGTTTAGGAGGTCTTGCTTGCTAGTCCCACCTCACTTATTGCCCATACACCAGTGAAACCAAGGTTAACTCCTTGCCCTTTTCCAGGGGAATCAAATTCTCCTGCCTCCTGGTTCCTTTCTTCCCTTTCTCTCCTTCCTTTATGGGCCCAACCTTTTGGAAGGGGTCTTTCTCTGTGCCCCAGATGGGACAGGCCTGGTCAGTGCTCCTGATCAGAGCATCCCCTCCCCCTCCCAGCAGAGGAGGTGGAGGCATAGAGGGGAGAGGGCACCTGAGCCAAGGAAGAATAAGAGTAGCAACAAGGCCAGCATTCACTAAGAGCCTTGCCAACTTGCACTATGTGTTTTAGCAGAGGGGCTGGGGAACCAAAAGGAGAGTACAATCTTTCAGACAAACAACAGCCTGGGTTCTAGGTGTCTCCAGGGAACCATCCCAAGGGAATAGGAGCCCTGCTGTAGGCACTTGGCCTGAGTGGGGAGGAGAGCGAGCCCTGGGAAGAAGCCTCTGGCAGATGGGACAGGAGATGAAGGGATAAAGAAGCTGCAGGCTCTGACTCAGCTGCTTCCCCAGGAGAAGGACTTGACCTGAACCATGTGGGATTAAGAAAAGTTGGTGCAGGCTGTCAGAGGCCCTCAGTGCCCCAGGGTGCTGGAGGCAGCAGCTGTGGCTGGCAGGCACCTGCTGGGCCCTCCGGCCTCTGCGGGGAGGGGCAAGGCTGAGCCGGGCAGGAGCCCTGCCCACCCCAGCCCCAGTTGAGCTGTCCCATTCCAAGTGGCATGGAGGCCCTTCCGGTGCTGGAGCCTGAGAAGCTGCCTCTGGGCAGCTGGCCTGGCCAGGCAGCTTGACACGGGTAAGCTCTGGGGTCTCCAGTTCTCCCCCTCTGCCCTCCCCTGAGAAGCTCCCAGCCGCCTCTCTCTCCCTCCCCTAAAGCGATCCTAATTCCAGAGGGCTCCCCGGCCCCCAGCTAATCGGGTGTACTGGGAGTTCGTCCAGTGGCAGGAGCTGGTCGCCAGGCCCAAGCCAGACAGAGCATTGAGGGCCTACAGCTCCGAGCAGACGCGGAGGGGTGGGGGTGGGGGAGGGTGTAGGAGGTGGTCACGTGACCGTCTGGGCCGAGACCCAGGGGCGCAGAGTTAATTCCTCCGCGTTCACGTGGCCAGCATTCCACAGCTGCCTCTCCAGGGTGCTGGCCGCCAGCGTCGCCCCAGCGCCCCCGGCGACCCCAAAACCTGTTCTAGGGGCGGCTGGAGCCCGTGGCCCTGCGGCTCCTGAGCCACTAACGCGCGACCCTGGATTTCGGGTGCCCGCTCCTCACTCCCCGCCAACAAAACCCAGGTTCCCTGGCAGGGTTTGCTCTCCTGCAGAGGGAGGCGTGCTAGCCGGTGAAGGGGGCTGTGAGTCGCCTGTAGGAGTTGAGGTCGGGCAGGGGCGAGGTATTTACTGCTCCCTGCTTTGGTTATCTTGTCTGGAAAATGGGGGCAATAACAGCATCTCCTGAGGTGTCTTTTCCTGTCACGGGAGAGTGATAGCAACAAGCAGCCCTAATAAAAGAGAAATAGGATATGACAATGCCTGACCCATTGTCAGCTCCAAAGGTTGCACTCAATAATGTTCCTCCCTTGTTCATTCTTTTAGTCACAGGTTTCTGGTCACCTAGGGAAGCAGTTCTGCCAGCTTCCCCCAGTTGTCTGTCCTGGGGCTAGGAGAGGAAGGGGGTGCAGCAATGAGGAGAAAGGCACTGGACACCGCTGGGGATACCTGCCTGCCTGGCCACTGTCCCTCCTGTCCCCACCCCCATTCCCTCCAGAGAACCCCTTAAACCACATAGGAGTTCACTTGAGCCCCACACACCACAGCGAAGCAGGTGCACTGTGTGTGTCCAGGAGCATGTGAAGAATAATGCTAATCCCAAGCTCCGGGGTCAGGAGATACCCCAGACCCAGACTGGGACTCTAACCCAAGTCCAGTTCCTTTTTTTTTTTTTTTTTTAAGATTTTATTTATTTGAGAGAGAGAGAGAGAGAGCATGAGAGGGGAGAAGGTCGGAGGGAGAAGCAGACTCCCCGCAGACCCAGGAGCCCGATGTGGGACTCAGTCCCAGGACTCCAGGATCATGACCTGCGCCAAAGGCAGTTGCTTAACCAACTGAGCCACCCAGGAACCCAGACCTTCCTTCTTATCTTTGGCTTGTCCCAGTATCTATTCCCAGGAGATATACATTATAAACCTAAGCTTTTTTTTTTTTTAATATTTTATTTATTTATTTGACAGAGAGAGAAATCACAAGTAGGCAGAGAGAGAGGAGGAAGCAAGGAAGCAGGCTCCCTGCTGAGCAGAGAGCCCGATGCGGGCCTCAATCCCAGGACCCTGAGATCATGACCTGAGCCGAAGGCAGAGGCTTTAACCCACTGAGCCACCCAGGTACCCTAAACCTAAGCTTTTTTGTGCATCTAATACTAAAAATGTACCCCAAATAACTGCCAGAAGTTCTTCCCTTGGGAGAGGGGGACTGAAGACCTGAAAGTGGAAGGAGACTGACCAACTTTTCACTGAGTATCTTTTCATGCTGTTTGATTTTTTTTAACCATGTATATGTAATACATTTTTATTTTTTGTTAAGATTTCATTTATTTCTCAGAGAGAGAGCACTAGAGAGAGTCCAAGCAGCGACCAGGGCAGAGGGAAAGAGAGACCGACTCTGCGAGCTCAGCACAGAGTCCGTCTCCTAGGGTTTCCCGACAGCCCCTCCTATGTGTAGCCTTGCTCACTGGCACAGGCCACTGGCACAGGGAGGCTCTGGAGGATGAAAGAGGGCTGAGGGTCGTGACATAAGCTCCGAGCCTAGATTTCTTGAGCCCTAAGGGTCGAGTTCTTTTGTGTTGAACAACCTACATGACCCAGGCTGCAGGCTGCCCTGGACTTGAATTACCTAACAGGGATGGCCTTGTGTATTTAACCTCTCTGAGCTGAGTTGACACATCTGTAAAATGGGAGTCATCATGCCCTCCTCCCAGGCTGGCCTAAGGCTTGGGTGGCCTCCGCACCCACCCAGCACACTGTACAGCAAGGTGAGGGGGGTGCCTCTTGTCTCCTTCGGTTCCCTCTTCGTCAGCAGGGAGAGAGAGCCAGGCAGAGGAGCGTGACAGGGAGAGAGGAGAGAAGCCCCAAATTAGTTTGAGGGTAGACAGGAGGAGTCCCGGAGGATCTTTCTCTCTCCCTATTTACTTCTCTGCCCTGATGGTTGCTTATCTGTCTAAATCATCAGAAGTTTCTGATCAGCAAAGGGGGAGGTAGTGTGAAGATCTACAGCTTAAAGATTAAGACTCCACTGGTTCATTCCCCTCACATTTACAGTCAGAAACTTTGAAACTTCTCTGAACATCCCTGTCCCCAAGTGGAATGACTACAAGAGACCAAGGGGCAAATGCTTGTTCCTAGTCCCTCAAGAATTAGTGAAAACACAGAGCCCTCTCTCACCAAGCACTCACATCTCATCGTCACCTTTTCTCATACACTGTTCCAGTTAAGCCAAGTGTCCTTATTTAATTAATTTATTTATTTAAGAAAATATCCATTTTCTCCATGTTAAGGAGCTGTTCCTTAACAAGGACCTAGTCTAGGTTCTGCCACTGTGTGACCACAGGCAATTTATTCTCCTTCTTTATGCCTTGGCAGCCTCATCTTTACAAGGTGGATGGCCTAGACCTAAGTTCTAATCTCAGGTTCTGTGGCTGGGCTTTAGATGTGCATAGACACCTTTAAAAATCAAGTGATACTGGTGGCATCCCAGAAGGGAACTAGGGGGCAGAGGGGCCAATGACACCAAAAAGTCCTTACACTGCCATGTTCCCCTTTGCACCTTCTGAATTTTGAAGCAAAGAAATGTTTTATCTATTTATAAATAAATACATAGAATTGATATTAAAAAGGAAAGATAATGTATGCAAATCCATGTGTGTGAGGGCACCTGTACTTTCTGGGGAAGGATCCATAATCTTTTTTTTTTTTTTTAAGATTTTATTTATTTGACAGAGAGAAACACAGCCAGAGAGGGAACACAAGCAGCAGAAGTGAGAGAGGGAGAAGCAGGCTTCCTGCTCAGCAGGATGCGATGCGGGGCTCAATCCTGGGACTCCAGGATCATGACCTGAGCTGAAGGCAGAGGCTTAACCACTGAGCCACCCAGGTGCCCCTATCTTTATCAGATTTTTCTACGGTGTCTCTAACCTCAAAACTGTTTAGTAAGCCCTTCATTAGATGACCATAACGTCATCCCCAGTTCTTGTTTTCTTGATTTGATAAAGTATGAGAGAAAACAAAAGTGAATTTCGGCAGTCATTACATCTACAGTCTGGGCTGGATAAACATGAAAGTGCACTCATGAATCTTACATTTGATAACGTAGGCACACATGCCCACACGAGCTGAGTGGGTTCATATGCCAATGCAGGATACAGTGGCCCTCTCCTGAGCAGTCTTCAGAGATCAAGGTCAAAAAATGACCCCCATCAGCCCCTTCTCTCAAAATCCTCCTTGCCTGACCCCTGTGCCCACTAAAAAAAAACATCTGGCTTGGATTAGTTGTGCAAACAACCCATATAAGTAAATACAATATGGATTATTAAATGTTGGCCACTTTGGCTCTGTGGGGGAAGGGAGTGAGATTGGATGGGAAGTGGAGGAGGTGGGGAGATCCATCCAGGGGTGATGGAGAAGCTTAGGCTCATCCAGAGATCTCCATCTGAATCTTTGAAACCCTGAGAATCCTCGAATGTGCATGTGGGAGAAGAAAATGCTTCCTAGGCCTGCAATGTGAAAAGCTTTGGGGAAGGGGAATCTAGCTAGGGCTTCAAAGGAAGACCGGTTAAGACAACCAGACTAGCAGCTGAGTGGGTCAGAGTGAAGAGAAAGGTCACATGGTCCCAAAAAAGAGAAGGGAGAGCCACCATTTAAGAAATGACCCCTGGCTATGGTAAACTTTAATTAACTGTGCCATCATAATTCACTTCCAGCCTGAGTTCCACCCAACCCTTGCTCCCCCTCCCACTCCCTCCCTTTCACTCCCCCTCCCAAACCAGGCCTCATCTAGACAGCCTGCCTTAGTGAAACCAAACTGGCCACCTTTGCTGAATCCTTCATTATTACAGCTACAGCCTCTCCTGCTAATAATGTACCCAGCAATGGGAACGGGCAGCAACTACACTGTTCTCAGCTCCTAATGACAGGCTCTTTCCTACCTAAGTGCACTAAAGCAAGGGTCTTGTAATCCTAAAAGTTTCTGAACATAACACTCCAGCAGTGAAGGCACAGTGGCAGGCCCCCAGCAGTGGAGATGCCCACAGAGACAGGTAACGGGACTGACTGCCACTTGGAGCCACTGGACGGGACTCGCAGGGTCCGCCTGGACAGGTAACCCACACATCGAAGTGCACACGCGCAGTTCAGTGCTCCTTCATTCAGTGGTGGTTAAATTACACCCGTGACACTCTATCTCTGTATTCTCAGGCTGCTGAGCTTTACCCATTTGAAGAGTGTGTGTGCTGGGAGTGGGGGTTGGGAGCACCTCAGAGGATCTTCCAGGCGAAACATGCTTGGTTTTTATTAATGAGCTTATGAGGAAAGCCAACCCAGACCTTTAAGTGAAATGCGTGATTGGTAGCCAGGCAAGGATGGGTTTTAGAATTAACTCTTCCTACAGTCTGCTGTGCATTATCACCCCCAAGTTAATTACCCCTGAGGATGAAAATAGGTTTCATGACTCATAGCACCAATACAACACTTGGCGGTGGATGAAAATGCATGGACACATTTGCAGGAAGCTGACACCCATATCTATTTATATGTGGGGAGATTCTTAAAGAGGTGAGACAGGCACCTCCCATGTACCAGGATTAAGAGGCTGCAGCAGATCCATCAATTGCCAGTTATCCACACCCCCGACACACACACACACACACACACACACACACACAGAATCTTGGTTTCCACTACTTCAATGGTGGTGGTGGCTAAGCAGGAACAGAAACTAAAAGGGTGTTATTAACAGCGAGTCCCAACACCTACCCAACCTCCACATGGGTGTTCTGGGCTAACCAGTGATTTGCTTTTCCCCAAACATGCCTGCACCCATACCCACCTCCCTACCCTCCTGCTCCTTCTTTGATGGGAGTGGAGTGAGGCACCCTTATTCACTTATTCCTCACCTTGATGGGGGGCTGTCCTGGCCCAGCATGGCCCCCTCCCGAGACTCCAGATGTGACCAGGAATGAATTTCAGATAGGTTTTGTTTTGCTACCTCCCTCCTATTTTCTACCCTGTTCCATTTGCCTTCCACAAAGTACAAGGTCCAAGCCGGGTTTGTTTGCCTAGCTCTAGGAGAGCTCCAGTCCGGTCTCAACCAAGGGGGCTCAGAGCGCTAAAGGTCATTCCAGTCCTGGTCCCCTTCCCTACCCCTCTGAACCTCACAATCGCCACCAGAAAGTTGATTAGACGAATACTTGAATTTCTTCACCAGTGGGAATGGGTTTTATTTGGTGTCTTAAGTGACCTTTGCCTCGGGGACTGAGTTTGGCTTTTTTCTCTCTTCCCCCATCCTCCACAATCATCTTCCCACCAGTGAAGTGTCCTGCTTTTAGAAATACTTATCATAAAGAGGAGGGGGGAGAAAAACGAGTGATGAATGAGGTGGCACTGCTTTTCCAGTGCATCAGCTGGAAGCTGCTGGCAACTCTCCTGGCTCAGTACATGCATTTGTTTCCCTGGTGCCCAGGCCCCGCCTGCCTCCACTGACAGCTCCCAGCTCAGTGGCGTTTTTGCTTTATATGTGCAGTAAGTGTGATTTCTGCCACATCTAAGTGGCGAAGCATCTTAGTTTTTTTTGTGTTTTTTTTTTTTTTTGCTGTTTTTCTTTTTTTTTCCCACTTGCACAAGTCACAGCTGCACTGGGGATCAGCACACACTAGAGGCCACAGGGCGAGTTCCTGACAATGCCATTTGCAGCTGGGGCCCTCAGGGGGAGAATAGAGATGCAGAAGAGTAAACAGAAATTGCTTAGTCAGCAACTGTCCCGGTTGGCACCCTCCAAGAGGTGAATGTAAATAGCCTGGTATTTGGGGGGTGGGGGAAGGGCAGTCCCCCAGCACAGGGCCTTCCACAGATGGCACCTCCTTGAAGGATTTGCAGAGGTCCCAGCATTTGTGTTCTGTGTTGGTAGGAAAGGTGTCCCCTATGTTGGAACTGTGTGGCCTTGGCTCTAGAAAAACACACTTGCTGACTCGGGGCAGAATTAATATCAATTGAATTTATTACAAGTTACTAAGCTCCAAGGCACATTACAGTGTTCTGTTAACTACAGAAATGTATAAAGGACGAACAGAGCAGATTCCCATGTCTAGCATTTCGCTCTACTGTTCAAAAGCATCCGTGCATCAATAAAGCAAAAACAAAACAACACGTGAAGATCCAACACATTCAGGTCAGTAGAAACAAACCAAAACATTTTCCCTCACAAACTTGCAACAAAAAACACCCCGCCCCCCCCAACAACCCCCCTTTACCATTTCGCAAACAAAACAGAAAAACAAAAAACAAAACAGAACAAAATGGAACAAAATAAAGTGAAGACTTCAACTCTTGGGGCTGTTTAGAAAGAAGCTTTCACCATTTTATAGCATCTTTTTTTTAGGCAGCAACACTGGCCTTGGCAAAAAAAAAGTCATTTTCTTTTGTTTTTTTTTTTCCTTTCAGAGAGTGCATAACATTTACAAAAATACACACCAGCAGCAGTCGTTGCTAAGGGCTATTAATTCTGTACCTAGGCAAACACTCTGCCACCAAATAAATGCTAACGAAATGATGCAAATGACCCAATATTATACTGCTTAACACAAACCAGCTTATCCTTCAAATGAAGAAGTTACATACCTTTTGTTTCAAAATATAGAAACATACGACGAAAATAATGTCTATACATAAGACTAACTTTTTGCAGTTTGTTATATTCACAATTCTACATCTTGGGGGTGAGGGGAGGGAGGGTCGCTGTGGGTGGGGGAGGGGCCCTCTGGACCCGAGAGGGTCAGGGGCAGAGGAGGTGGCCTTCTTGTGGTTCAAGGGTCTCTCTCCTTTTTCACTTTAACATCTCCAGCTAAGATCGTTGCGATTTCGCCCTGCATGAAGGCCCAAGGTACATTTGACCCAACCAGGGGGCATTTCTCTCCGCTGGGGCAGTACACCTCACCGGTGGCCCCCTGGGCCTTGATACTCTCTCTAGAGCAAGGGAAACAGAATTTGTGGCTGGGGACGGATGGGCACTGAACGAAATGCGTGTCCTCCAAACGTTCGTGGCAAATGGTACAGCAGAGGGGGCCGCTGTTGGCCATAGGGGAATCCGGAATGTTTTGGGGGTGCACTTGGTCCATGCCCGGGTGAGTGCTAGGCGGCGGGGGCGCCACCTGTAAATTCAGGTCCCCGTTCCGTGATGCTAAGCGGCGCTGCCCGGGCACGGAGGCCGGTGACACCGGGCTGCTGCTGTTGCGCCTCGCGGACGCAGTGGTGGAGTGCACGGAACTGCCATCCTTGGGCGAGTGCGCCGTGCCCAGAGTGTCTGCCACCGACATGAGGGCGGCCATGGGGGACGGGCCGTTCTGAGGGGCTGACTCAGGCGGGGTGGTCCGGTTGGAATGGGGTCCCAGGGGCGGAGGCGGTGGGGGAGGACCGCCGGCGGCATGCCCCGGCGCCGCAAAGCCCCCGGCCGACATGGTGAGCTTTAGTGCCTCGCTCTGGTTCGCCATCCACTGCTGCCTCTGCTGCTCCTCGCCCAGTTTCAGGGCGCCCTCGGCGGAGTCCGGGGGCTCGGGGGACGCCTTCCTCTTGCGAAGACTGGCAGCTGTGCCTCGGCCCGAAGGGGTGGCCGGCGGCAGGGCCCCGGTGCCCGGGGGCGCGCTGGGGGCGCGGCTTAGACTTACTAGTGCCGTGGGCAGCATGGGGCAGCTGGCGTCCAGGTAGGGCTGGGGCAGCATGTCGGCGCCGGGCACGCCCTCCTTGAAGAAGCGCACGGCCTCAGGCAGCAGGTCTCCAAGTAGGCGCCAGTCCCCAGAGCCGTGCTTCTTCTCGTACTCCAGATACTTGAAGCCGGACGAGAGACCCCGGCCGAAGTCCTTCATACAGTCCTGGTACATCTGCTTGGCCACACCAGATGCGCTGGAGTACACGTTGCCTGAGCCTGTGGGGTACTCAATGAATAGCTTCAACTCGTAGTCCATGCCGGGCTTGGAGACAGCATCGAAGGCGAAGACGCGGCCCAGCAGCGAGTGGTCCTTCTTGAAACGCACCTCGTAGGGCGTGCAGCCAGCCAGCGTGAGCAGCGTGTCGCGGACCATCTTGGGCTTGTTGGCCCACTCCTCCGCGCGGTTGCGCAGGCTCTCGCTCAGCTCGGCCAGGGCCTCAGCGTTCCGCTGCTTCTCCTTCAGCTCGCGCTCCTGGTCGGTGCTGGAGACCGAGCCGGGCCTTTTGCCGCCAGCACCCACAGCCACCTCCGCCACTGACGATGAGGTCGAAGACGACGCGGAGGACGACGCGGTTGATACGCCCGGGGCGCCCCCAAGACAAGCGGGACCCCCAGGCGCCCCTGGGGGCGCGGGCGTCGGGGGCCCACGGCTACTCAGGCCATGGGGCGGCGGCGGGGGTAGCACGGCGGCACTGGCCGGGCCGTTAAGTAGCGTCTGCGGCAGCAGATTGGGGGGCACAGCGAGCTGGGGGCCTCCACCACCCCCCGGGTTGGGCAGCCCCGTCACTAGCCCACCATGCGTCCCGCGCCGAGACGCCACCGACGCCGCGGCTGAAGAGGAATTGGGGCTCTGACGGTTCAGCTCCGGGGGTCCCTCCTCCGGTGTCGGCTTGGGGAAGCCATTGGGGCCCCCCAGGCCGTTGGGCAGCCGCGTGGCGTGGCTACTGCCTCCCAAGCTCACCGGCGGTGGCGGGTACTCGAAGCGGTTGCGCTGCTCCACCGCGGCGGCGGCAGCGGCTGCGGCTGCGGCCGCAGCGCTCAGGCCATAGCGCTCCAGGCCGGACGGGGCCGCCAGCACAGCAGGCTTGCTGGAACCATCGACGTGGTTGAGCTGTTGCTGCTGTTGCTGTTGCTGTTGCTGTTGCTGCTGTTGCTGCTGCTGCTGTTGTTGTTGTTGTTGCTGCTGCTGCTGCTGCTGCTGCTGTGCGGCGGCAGCGGCCGCCGCTGCTGCAGCCGCCGCCTCCTTAGCCGACAGAGCCACCGTCTTGACCCCGACGGGCGGCGGCGGCCCGGGGGAGCGGCCGTCCTGAAAGCAGCCGTGCGCCCGCTTCAGCTGGCGCGCGGTCTCGATCACGAACTCGATGCGATCGGCGCCCTCGTAGTTGACGCAACCGCGGCATACGGGTTCCGAGAAGTCCCAGATCATGGCCCAGGGCATGCGGGGCAGGTCGCACAGGTAGCAAGACTGTCTCCGGGACGAGGACACCTGCGCCGCCGACATGATGCCGGCCCTGGGGAAGGTAGGCCCCCGCCCAGGCTGTCTCCGCGGCGCCTTCTCCTCCGGGAGGACTGGCCGGCTGGGGAGGGAGTCCGGCTGCGGGGGAGGGAGGGGGGGCGAGAAAGTTCTGCCCCAAGGGCTGGAGGGAGCGCGAGTCTCCACCGCCGGCGCAGCGCCTCTCCGCGGGGGCTCCACCGCCGGGGCGGCGGACGAGTTCAGCCCGCTCCTCGCCCCCACCTCCTACTGCGGCTGTGTCGTCGGGAGGGGAGCTCAGGCGCCTTCTTCCTGGTGCCGCGGACCTGGGCTGGAAGCTCCGGGCCCGAGGGGAGGGGGCGAGGGTGCCGGGTGCTGGCCGCCGTTGGCTCTTGGCCCCCTCCCCGGAGTGGCTGGTGCCTGGAAGCTCGAAAGGGGATGTCTCTTCCTCTCCCCTGGGGGCCCCCCTACGAGCTGCGTCCTCTCCCCGCCAGGCTCCCTGGGGCGAAGGCTAGAGGGCTCAGTGCCACCCGGTGCCCGGGTCCAATCTTGCTGAAGTCGCCGCTTCCCCGGAGGGCTGGGGGTTGGGTGGGGGTGGCCGCCGAGAGGAGCTTCTCCCCTCCGCAGCGTCGGCCGTTCCGCTGGCGGCGGCTGGGTTTGCACGACCGTAGGGAGCCGCCGCGGCCACTGCTTCCAGGACGCACGAGAGCAGAGGAGAGGAGCGCACGCACGCAGGCTCCCGCCGCCCCCAGGCCTGGCCGGCGCCCGGGCCGCCGCGGCTGGCGGCGCTCACGTTGGCTGCAGGGCGCTCGCGCGGCGCCTCGGCCCGGGTCGCATCCCTTCCCGCTCGCACTCGCCCGGAATGTGGGGTTGTGATTGTTACTCTACGTTCCGGAGGCGCGTCTCGGCGCTCCCGCTCGCGCTGCGGCTCGCGCTGTCCCCGGCTTGGCCGCGCGGGATGCCGCCCGGGCGGAGCGCTGACGTCACCGCCATGCTCTGCACCAGTTCTCCCCCCTCCCTCCCCTTTACACTTCCTCTGTCTATGGAGCCCACTTGTTGCTCGGGAAAGGCGCATGCGCGGCAGGATGCCCAGATTCCTCCCAGTCGGCCCCGCCTCCGCGCCTCCGCCTTCCCCTCCCCCCTCACCGTGTGTGTACAACAGCTGAGGCCCCGCGAGCTAAAGCTGGATGTCCAGGGCTGGGGGGTGGAAATTAAACAGACGATGACCTTTCCTTTCCCTGCCCGGCTTTCCCAAGTAAAAACGCATTTAAAACCACAAGCGTCATTTCCGATCCCGCTCCCCACCCCACCGGAGCACTGCATTTAAATGTCCAGTTTCAAGATTTTTGTTGCGAATTTCATGTAGGGTATTACTCATTTCATCTCTAATCAAACCTCCCCCCGCCCCGGTATGGATGTTGCATTCATTGCTGCCACTGATGCCAAAGCACCTGCAAAATTAGCTGTTTTCCATTTGCCCAGAAACTGCCTTTTTGATTTGTTTTTGTGCTCTGGTCTAGGAACCTGAGTTTCAGCGACAGAGCTAAATGAATTCAGGGTGAGCAACTCCTCCCCCCAGCCGCACTCTAAAAATTTTGGCTGAATGTCTAAAGAAGCTACGAGCACCCGGAGGCCTTTAAGGAAAACAGTCTACGGGTCGGGTCTACGGGGCTGCGCACAGCTGCATTTGGGGGCAGGAAGGGGGAAGGTGCTGGAGAGGCCAAGCAGGTGAGTGGTTTTTCCGGGTCTGATAAAAGAAGGTGGGCGGTATTTAATGATACTGCTATCTCTTTGTAAAGCACCGTGGCAGCTTTCAAAAAATTCTTTCTCACGTCCTGTGGTTTCATACCGTAGTGCCCCAGAAGGCTGAGCAAGGCCATGCTTTCTCTAACCTTAGGTGACCGCTGCTCATCATTATTGCTTATTATGGAACAGATTATACTGGTCATAGCTGTAGTGATGGCAGTTCAACTGATTATTCTATGTACTGGGTCTCTCCCCCAACCGCCATGAAAATTGAGAGAATCCTGGCAAGGCTGGAGGAGGAAAAGCAATATAATGGCTTTTCAGGGTCTGGAGTTTGGCAGACCAGGTTGGAATTTCTTCTCTTTCACTTACTGGCTTTGTGACCTTGATGTAGTTAAGTCTCTCTTTGCCATCTAAAAAATGGGATCGTAGCTCCCAGCTTATTAGAATGGTTGGAGATTCCATTTTGTTTCTTGTCATAATAGGAGGTAACTCACTGAGATTACTGTGAGCCAGACACTGCTAGGTGATTTTCTTGCTTCATCATTGAACTCTCAATATTATCTACAAGGTAGATTCTATCATGAACTCTCAGTAAAGAGGTTAAATAACTTGCCCACAGTCACGCAGCCATTAGAGATAGAGCTGGGATCTGAATCCAGTAAATCTGGTTTGAGAGGTAGCTGTGACAGGCTCAGGTTCTCAAAGGTGGTTTGTAGTGCTCAACATTTCCATCAGTCCCCCCATTCTTCTGTTACATACACTGTCATGTAAAGTGCTAGCAAATACACCCCCAGAAGCAACCCTCATCCTTCCCTTTCCAAACAGGTTATGCCAGTAAGTCCTTACACATACAGAAGTCCTGGATCTGCCACTGCCACAGACTAAAACAAATACAGCAGGCGTGTGTGGAGCATGGTGTTAGGCCCCCAGGAAGCCTGAAGTAAGTGTTGGTTATTATTAGTACTGCTATTTACGTTTGTAGTATTATTAGTTAACACCTTTCGGTCCTTTGTAAATTGCATAAAATCTAAAGATCGATGCTCTCATCACTACCATTAATTACTAATTGTAATAAAGTTCAGTTGAAGAAACAAGAAGTATTTTTTTTTTATTTTGATGCTTGACCTTCGGAGCCTGTTCTCTTATCCAGCACTCCTCAGCACGTGATTCTCCCACTTTTGGGGTCCTAAGATGCAGGGGAAGGGGAGTTTTAAGGAGAGGGAGAAAGAGGGAAGGAAGAACCCTAGGGAGCCCCTCTTTCATCTCAGAGCAGCCAGATTTCTGTTCCTGCAAAAAAAAGTGAGCTCACTGTGCACCCCCCAACAATAATAAACTTTCCCTGGCCGACTGGCCCCCAGCAGTGATTGCTCTGTAAAGAGCTGCTCCAGAGCATTGCCTCACCCTTCCAAACTTCAGCCCTCCCCACACACAGCCACCCTGGAGTGAGTCAAAACATAGAGCTGGGAAATGGAGTGACAGCCCCACCAGCCCGTGGCTCCAAGCTCATTAGCTTTGGCTAGGCTGCTTCACCCTTTACTTTACATTAGTATTTATTCAGCCCATCCCTTTATTAAACCAAAAATACTGAGGAACAGCAGCCTATTCCCAGCCCTCTAGCCAGGCTGCTAGAGAAAGCAAGTGGGGAGTCTATGTCATAGTGTTATGTTTGGTATGCGTGCACATATGTCTCCATCTCCCTGTCTGTCTCTGTCTTCGCTGTTACTAAAGGAGAGATATATATACACATACAAGCCGGGTGTCTTCAGACACACTGAGTTAGAAATAAACATGCATTTAAACAAACTTCCATTACAGTCTCATAATACTTTAATTTAAAAACCATAGCTCTCTTGATTCCCTTCCCCCCTCCAAGAATCGCCATCCTTTATGGTTATCAGTTTTGTCTTGCTTGTCGGAGATGGCTGAGTTTGGAGACGTCAAGGACAGTGAGAGGCAAGAACCATCAATGTTTTGGAGGTAGATTTTCCCCTGGAGGCGAATCCCACGTGACCATACTGCGCCCCTAATGTCCATAATACGGGGAAGGAAGTGGGGAGTGCTCAGACTCTTCTTTCTTAAGGGTGGGGTCTGGGAGACAGACAAAGCCAGAGGTTCAGCAGTCCTTGGTCCTTCCTAAATGTCTTCCTAAGGTTGTGTCTCCCCCCAGCTTGCCACCTGAGCTGAACCTAAGAGAACCCCCCCCTCCCCCCCGCCAAACTGGAGCAAAAGGTCAGCTTTCCACTTGGCCTTTCCAGAGGCCACACACAGTCCAACCTTAAGGGTGAGAAGGTCGCAAGCAGCGTGTCCATGCGCTCCCTGCAGTCTACCTTCTGATCCCCCAGCCTGTTTGTGGCAGAGGTGGGTCGGGCCGGGACTCTTCGGCCTGGCATCCCTGAGGCCAAATGGCTTGGCCTTCGAAGAGGCCCGGGTTGAACCTCGCGTCACCCCTGCTGCAAAGCCGAGCGGCCAAGCCCTCTGGCGGGAGAAAGGCCTTTTTTGGTAACGCTGAGTCCGGCAATAAGCAGGACCCGGCGAAAACAAACGTCTGGGTTGGTTCCTCCTCCAGCCTTTCCCAGGGCCCCCCATACCCAGGAGCCCGAACCCGCCCACCCCCACCCCCGCACCGACCCCGGGCTCTGGGGGTGGGAGAATCCGTGGTGGGCACGGTAATTTACACATTTACTCCCGGGCGGGTTCTGTGGTGGAAGTATTGGTCTTTTCCTAAAGTATTAATTCTGGTATTAAAAAAAAAAAAGTATTAACTTAGGCCGGGGCGTAGGGTTACGCAAGAGCCACTCGAGCGTGAAAGCCCAGGAACAACATGATTCGCTAAGAACCCCTGGGCAGGGGAGCCTGCACCGCCCGCCAGGACCTGCCCAGCCTGTGGCGCGGGGACAGCCGGGCGCTCGGAACAAAACTGGGTGGAAGGAAAAGGAGGACGTAGTGGTTGGTGCTGGCACAGCGGCCACAGCGAGCGATCAGATCTCTGACGGCTTTCTTCCTGAAGGGGCGGGGAGCAGGGAAGGGAAGAAAGGCAGAGGGAGTCGCGTCTGGTTCCTGCCTCCTCTCCGCTTCCTCTTTGCCAGTGTGCCAGGGCACTGGGGAGCCCAACGCTGTCCTCAGCAAAAGCTGGTGTGTGTGTGTGTGTGTGTGTGTGTGTGTGTGTGTGTGTGTGTGTGTTTAGGTCCAAAAATAAAGAAACCCTGGAATGAGCCTCCTAGGGACCCGGCCTAGAGGGGAAAAGAGGGGAAGCGCCTGACAAGGGTGCTATTCACTGACCCGCCCAGTCAAAACAAACACGCTCACCCCAATAAGGGGAGTAGCGGAGAAGGAGGGCTTGGAGGGCAAGAGTGAGCGGAGAGCTCCGTGGGGAGCTGTCAAGATCACAGGTGCACAGACCTGGGGCCCTCCACCCTGCCCCTTCGCGCGCATGGGCCTCAGCAGGGAGCAGGAGAGCCGGTGGGGTCCCAACCCGCCCGCACCAGAGCTGGGGATTTCCAGTGGCGGGCTTGGAAGACCCGCCGCCGCCGCCGCTTTCCTGCTGGGGGCCGCCAGAAGGCGGGGCCTCCTCAGAACTGGAAGCCCTCCCTGACGCCTCCCGGTCCCATGGTCAGGTCACCGGCAAGGCTGCTACTCACAGACAGCCATCACTGCTGTCCGGGGTTGGGTGGTTGGCCGCGATCTGCAAATATGTTGGCTTGCCAGAGCTGGGTGATCAACCCCTAACTCGGGAGAAAGAGGAAAAGAGGGCGCTTACATTGCACATATTTACATTATGTTGTTCAACTTGGACTTGACTGACCCTAAAAAGCTATCTGACCTTGAGCAAATCACTTGAACTTTGGGTTCTTAGTCTGTAAAATGGGAGTAATTTCACTGCCTCCTTTGTCTGCCTCGTTGGTCTGTGTGGAAAATACAGTATTATAATGTGCTTAATAAAATATAAGAGATTATGAACAATAAAATGACCGACATTTGTCTAGGTCCCTGAAGTGCATTCCCAGACATTATCTCACCTCTCACCGATCCACACAGGGGCCCTGTGAGGTAGGTGTTACTTTCATCACCCTCCTTGTTGTATAGGTGAGGAAAGCAGGTCCAGAGCTAGTTCAGAATTACTGGAAACCAGGGTCTCTTGGCTTTAAACCCAGCATTCCTTATTCTATTCCACTAGTTGCTAGCTGTTTGGGGGGGGGGTATGAGGGGAGTCCCCAGATGCCTCTAAGAAACTACAAGAAAGCAAAATGCCTCTCCCCACAGGGCTTTGCAGGTTAAGAATGTCATGGCTATCCCAATAGATTCAAAATTATGCACAAATTAAGACCAGTTATTTTGGAGGTAAAATGAGTCACTGGTCAGCTTTGGGCAAAATGGTGAAACCATGCTTCCCTGGCACCCCCCTGAGGCTTTTCTGTCTGTATCACTCTAGGTTTTCTATACCCTGGCCCTAGGCAGGGGTGATGGAGGAAAATCTGAAGCTCTAGAACACATGGAAGTATTAGGAAACTTACTGAATTACCCTTACCTACCCTTACAAGGACAGTCCATTTTAAATGTCCACTCCTGAGGAGGACCCCAGGCTGAATGATGAAAGGCAAGGAGGAATGTGGAGAGGGTGCGTTTTATGGTGGAAGGAACCTCCTCCTTCCAGACCCAGGAGCCATCTCATAGGGGAAACAACCCTTTGTTTTCACCTAATTCAAGCAACACTGACTATGCACACCCGCCCAATCTTTCCTGCCCTATCTTTGGGCTAGAGGCCTCTTGATGACTCTGGCTGTTGCCCTGAAAACACTTATAGCCCAGGGACGCCGGGTGGCTCAGTTGGTTAAGCATCCTCCTCTTGATTTCAGCTTGGGTCTTGATCCTGGAGTCATGATCTCGGGATCATGTGTGTTCGAGCCCCTGGGGGAAGGGGCTCTGCGCTCAGCAAGGATTCTGCTTAAGATACCCTCTCTCTGTTCCTATGCGCCCCCCCCTCCACTATATACTTATTTAAGTAATAAATCTTAAAAAACAAAAACAAAAAAAAACCCACTTCTAGCCCAGGAGAGGTCTACACCCCTTGACAACCAAACCTGGCCTAGGCATAGAGGAGGTAGAAAGTGAGGGAATAAGGGGCACCCCCAAACCTGATCCATCGAGAGGGCCACCATGTTTTCACACTTGAGTTTCCCTCTCTGGCCAGACCCAGAGGATCCCAGCCTGATATTCTCATCATTTACTTTTGTTTCAAAGCTGAAACTGGGCTACCACATGGCCTGGTGGGTCCCCGTTCCCCAGCCCCTTGACGTGCACCTGGCCACTTGCCATTGGTACCGTTACTCAACTATTCGACTATTCGACTATTCATTTAGAGAGCGCTTTCTCTTTCAGTCTTGGGGATTTCATGAGGAATCAAGTCCCATTGGCTCCAGCCCCAAATCTAGAAGACTCCATTTCCTCCAAGATGTCCTAGTTTCCTAAGATAAGGGTATAAAAATCCTCAGGGGCGGGGCGCCTGGGTGGCTCAGAGGGTTAAGCCTCTGCTTTCGGCTCAGGTCCTGGGATCAAGCCCCACATCTGGCTCTCTGCTCAGCTGAGAGCCTGCTTCTCCCCCTTTCTCTGCCTGCCTGTCTGCCTATTTGTGATCTCTCTGTCAAAAACAAAAAAGCCTCAGAGGCAGTGCTTGTTCACAGCTCCCCCCAGCCACGTGACTGACTTAGAGTAATCTATTTCTTCTCTCTGGGCCTCAGTTTCCTCACCCATTAAGTGTGAGTGTGGATGTTAAAAGGTGTTCGCCCTACTTCAGGGGCTTACAGTGAAATTCTGCGTGTTAAGGGCTAAGGCTATAGAAAGGAGAGCCATTGTCCTCAGTCTCTTTTCCAGCTCTAAGCTCCTCTCCATAAAGTAGCTGGAAATCAAGGCCTGCCCACCCTCCTCACCCTGCCCTTGGGACATTTCCTTCTGGGGTGACCATCCTGGCATCTCTGTTCTTCTGGGGGGGGGGGCAACGCATAAACACTGACTGCCCCTCTCTACCTAAGAGCCAAAGTGAGAAAGCAGGAGATCAAGCTTGTCCTCGCTCATGTTTCCTAGAGGGACACAGATTTCCCATCCCCAAATCCCTGGTGTGCTGAAGCTTGGAGCAGTTGGATTTATTTGGGGTTTTTACTTTTTTGTTTTGGTCAACTTGGAAAGAAAAGAGGCAATGACCTCGTCTTTAAAAAAACAAAACTAGGCAGGAAGTGTGCTGGGCCTGAGTGGCAGGGACTAAGGGTATAATTACAGGGTTTTGTTCAGCATTTTCGTGTAATTAAATCCAAAGGAAAGCGAGCCTGGCCCAGGCTTCTTGGATGCCGAGTGGACAAGAGGGATATGTGTGTGTGTGTGTGGGGGGGTGCTTGTGCCTCTGTGTTGGGCTGGGAAGGACAGGCAGCAGGTGAGAGGCAGATTTGCTTTTCAAGCTGAAAAGAAACGGGTTTCTTGCCTTTATTAATATTTTTACATGTCTTTCCAAAAGGCAGCCTATTATTCACTTTGTATTCGGTCCCACTGCATTCTCCTTAGTGACATTTCCCAGCCGGGCACAACCTTCTCGGCACTGATTTCTCTTCACCCGGAGACGCGCCCCCTCCCCACTTTTTCATATTGCTGCTTTCTGCCTGGGTGCCCTGCCAAATCCACACCAGCCTTCTTGCCTACAGTTTCCGTCCCAGCGACCTCCGACTCAGGGAAATCGTCCCTCCTTTTGTTTCGAACATCTTCTGGCTTTCCTTATTCCGCTTCGCAATACTTCCTACCACCACGCGCCCCATCCAGCCTTTCCCCGCGGCTGCCTCGGTTTCCCCTCGGTTTCCCCTCGCAAGCCGCGCTGGAGCCCGTGGTCTGCAACCACCACCCCACCCCTCGCGCCCTCCCCTCTCCTCCTGCTCCCCGAGGCCTCGGTGTCCCTCCGACATTTCCTGGACGTTGTGAATTGGCAGCAAGAATGGATTCACTGTCTGCTCACATTCTTAAAGGCAGGAAACCTGACCCACCCCAAAACCACGGGCTCCAAAGGAAGGGCACTTGGCGTTTTCCGGGAGGGCGGGCCTCTGCAAGAGTCAACTAAGCTGCCCTCCACACCCCCTCCTCTCTTCCACGCCCCTCTCCCCCCCACCGGGCGGCCACCACGCCCCAAGATTACCCCCTTAATTTACGCCCCCTTCACCTACTCTTCCCAGGAACAGATTGTTTATCAGAACGGGCAGCCAAGAAACCTACTTCTGTTTCTGGCCTCTGCCAGAGATTAATCACACTTGCGAAAGGCACAAAACTTGACTGTGTTGGGGGGGGGTGCAGAGCGGAGGTGGGGGGGATGGTGGTAGTTAAAAGAAGAGACCAATAATTTTGACATTTGACAAGCTAATCAAATTGATGCTACCTTTCCCCTGCTTTCTTTTAGTAAAGTCAGTGCAGAGGATTGAATCACATTTCAGCCCCACCCTTTCTACCCCCGCAACCCTATATTCTCCCTCCTCTAAATCTTGGTGTTTGATGGTTTAATAGTACTGACTGGCTTTTAATTCTGATTAACATTCTCAGCTAGAGTGTGTGTGTGTGTGTGTGTGTGTGTGTGTCTGTGTGTGTGTCTGTGTGTGTGTGTTGGGGGCTGGAAAGACACATTCACAAACCTGACCGCCTGACAAATCCCTCCTTTTCATCCTTCTCTTTGAAATGACATCAAGATGGACTGGGGAGGGGGGGATGCAGAGAGGAGGCACTGAAAAAAAGAGGGAGGGGGAAGCAATTTATGTGCTTTTCTATGGCAGCTAGTAAAATTCCTAAGGGAGAACAAATGCCAAAATTGACTGTCTTGGTGTATTTTAGACACACTCATTGGGGTGAATCATGTCAGGGCTTTGCACTGGACCTGGAAGTCTGGGACAGGCACACAAAACATCCTGTGGCCTGGAGGTGCCCTTTCGGAAAGGCAAAGGATGGGTATTTGCTCTTGCCAGATTCCTTTCCATCAGGATTTTTTTCCCTCTAATTCATTGCAAGATGGATTAAAAAAAAAAAAAAAACTGGGGCAGATAAAGAAAAACTAAGGATAGAAAATGCCCCATAAAACATGGCCCCCAAAGGGAAGGTGCAAAACCCATTTGATCCAAGATATAGATATCTCCACCCTGGATTTTTTTTTCCTTTGCTTTACAACTCTGCAGACATCAGGTTAGCAAAAGGTAATAAATAGTCCTTGCACAGCAGGGTCTGGACCAGTGAAAACAGTTTACTGAAATTAATGGGCCTCGCTTGAACCAAAACCTCCAGTTTGGAATTAATGCCAGACATAGTTTTCCTGAACTCTATCCAACCGCCTAAGCGGCAGACAATTTTCGTTCTATTTGTACTGGAAAATAAAGCCCGGGCCCTTGATCTCAGTGTAGATTATAATTTAAAAAAAAAAAACTCAACCCAGTGAACACTATGCCAATTTCCAGTTTCCGCTAGCAGAAGCCCTTGTGCTCTGCCTGACGGTCAGAAGTTATCTGGTACACTTTCCATTGAAAACCATCTCCGAACTGCCTCCCCATCCGTGGCCTCAGAGCTTTCACCGTGACACCCAAGAGATTCAACAAGGAAGGCTCCAGAAACAGGCTCAGTTCTCAATAACAACCCTCTTCCCCAGGGCTCTTGGAAAGGTTGGACCTGAACAACAACGCTGCCTGCATGACCTCCATTTTCCACCCTAAAAGAAGCTCCAAAGCACCCAACCAAAACCCACCCCTACACACCGACAGTATTCAGGGTGTCTCTCATTCTGAAACCGCTTTTATTTTTATTTACATTAATGTACTTTTAGGGGTGAAAGGCGCGCAGGCGCGCGCACACACACACACACACACACACACACTCACACCCACAGGCTCACACCCAGCGGTTATGGCAGGTACAGCGGAGACGGGGTGCCCCCGCTGTCAGTGTCTCATGGAGACCTGCCTCATTCCCCGCACCCCCCACCCCTTATTAATAGAAGCCTGGTCGTAGGCAGCCTGCGTTCTGGTTTTCATTGTACAGCCTGCACTGGTGACACAGGACATGTGGAAAATTTTGAGAGCACTGCGGTGAATGGCGTGGAGGGGGAGTGCGAGCAGGGGGAGGGGAGGTGGGGAGGGGAGAGGAGGGAGGGGAGCGAGTTACTTTTTAGCTTCCGCTAAGTACTTGGCAGCTCGCCAGGCCCGGAGGATTCTGGGAAGCGAAAGCCTCCCCAGTATAAACTGCCAGCTTTAAGCAGCCCTGACAGTTCTGCTCCTTCCAAACTTGGCAGCCGTTCAAAGTGCTCTTTCATTTGAAATGCTGGAAGCCTGCCATGTGCAATGCAGATTTGCTGTGCCTGTGCGCAGAAGGAACTGATAAATGCCGTTGCAGTTGCCATGGGGACAGGAGGCTATCAGCATGGCCTTGTGATCCGCAGCCTCTCAGCGCGGCAGGCTCTCGCTCTGCCTCCTGCCCCTCCTCCCTCTAGTCAGTGAGATGGTGAAATAAATGTTCTGGAAAAAGGTTAACCCTGCCTGCTCTGGTTCCAAAGCCCAGAGAAGGTTAACCTCGAAGCACTTCCCTTCCCGGCCCGGGCCCGCGGGCCTCCGCACAGCCCCGCCCCAACCCCCTGCTCCAACAACCCCGCACACACCCGGCCCCGGCTTCCTGCTCCCTGGGGGCTTTCACAAAGCTGTGTTTTTAATAGAGCTTTTCAGCAAGCCGAAGTGTAAGTCTTTGAGTCATCAAAACCCGGATGTAAACACAGCAGCCTTACATTCTGCACGGTTTGCGTGTATTTTATCTTTTTAATAATATTTTGCTGGCAACTTCAAACTGCAAGGATGCCAGATAGCCAGCCGCTTACATCATGCAGCATCCATCTTAGGGAGAGTGGCTGCCGGCCCTGCCCTGCTCGCTCGCGCTTCCTCTCTCTCTCTCTCTCTCTCTCCCTCTACCTTGAGACAGCAGAAATGTGGGTCTTTCTGAAGCCATTTTATCGCGGGAGAGGCACAACTGAGTCCCTGAGAACCCTAGGTTTAAGAATGAGCATGATATCAGTTTAGGCGACAGGAACCGAGGCTATGATCCTGTCAGCTATGGGGCACTGGGTGATCGGTGAAGCTGATCTGTCATTGACTGTGAGCAAGGGGACACCGGTCCGGATGTGCCCCTCCCTCCCATTTTGCACAAACTGCTCTTTGAAACACGGCCTGATCCAACATACAGAAACAAAACAGCACATTCAGATTTGGTACATGTTCAGGTCTCTAATGCCAACTCTCCGGGTGGCCTGTTTAATGGGGGGAAAAAATGAAATACTCCATTCCAGCCAAGGCCCAGGAAGGCCAAAGAGGTTTAGGGATTTATTTACATTGAATGGTATTCCTCCTCAACCCAACTTGCTCTTTTCTGAAGGTTTCCTGAACCTAAACCTTTTGTTAACATCCCAGGAAGAGAACATATTTTTCCTGTGGCTTTCAATATTTTCTGCTAAATATATTTCAGCCCACTGTTTATCTAGGGTTTCAGCTTTCAGACCTTTATGTACTTTTGACACCTGGAGGCTGTTCCACTGAAAAAAAAATGGTGTATTTTTATTAAAGAGGACTTTATGTGCTGGGCGTTAGGGCCGGAGGAAATTTCTGTTTGGGTCTGTCTCTATAAGGAGGGTTCAGGATGAGATCCAAGTCAGAGGCCTGTTTGGTTTATGAAGCCCTTTCGACAAAGCGGGCCCTTGAATACCACAGAATGTTGAGCCAAAGGAGCTATTTCTTCCTAAGCGCCCGGCTGACACAGAGGCAGGGACAGGGGAAAGGGGGAAAAGTCCAAGTTCCTGGAGCTTAGCTGCCGTTTCTTTTAACCCACCTCTCCCTGGGTGTCTGTTGACGATTGTCACAGCGGTTCTGGCCAGGGCAATGCACTCTGTCGCGCTGGAATTTGCTGCTTCAAAGTAGCCCCTTCCAAATAAATAAATTAATCAATAAAAGCCATCTGCTTCACCTTGACAGAGGGCTCGGAGCTTGAAGGGGTAGTATTAAACACGATTTTTAGGAGCAGTTGGCCCTCCAGAGAGTTCGAGGTGGGTTGGCTTGGAATTAACAGGAGGTGGAGGCCCAGATCAGGTGATTCAGCCCTCTTTCTCTACATCCCCCTCCCCTGCTACCCCATCCACCACCTTCCCCAGACAATCCAGGCAGCTGGGTTTTTGGCTCTGGCAGCTGCTAAGCTTTGGCAAGCCAAAAGCACGTTTCATGGCGGTGAGTCCTTTCCCAAGTTGACGGACATGTTTCTGTACCGAGCACAAGGGATGTTTCCTGACTGTGCGCATGAATCAGAGGCTGCATTTTTCATCGAGGGCTTCTGGTGACAGTTTGAAGCTGGAAGAACAAAGCAGATCACAATGCGCCCTATCATCAGGGTCCAGAAATAAAGACTCCATCCGAAAAGCTAGCCACATATAGCTCGGATGTACGATTTTTTAGGTTTCAAGCTTGTCCATAGCAGCCCATTCCCCCGGAAGGCGAGGCCCCCTTCCACAGTTTCAGATGCTGCCCTTCCTCTTTCTCTCCATGTCCTTGCGGTGCTTGCTGATTTGTTGGCTTCAAAAGTTCTTCATTTTTTTCAGCCTCTCTTCCAAATGGGAAGATCTGCAAAAGCCATTTTGGGGCCCCCCCAAGTGCCTTCCTAGATGGCGGGCAGCTCTGAGATGCCTAACAGCCTGGACTCCACCCCTGCTCTGCCCTGTGACAGCAGGGTGACAACAGGGCGACTTCGGAGGCGCTGCTCCTCTGTACCAGGGCCCAAGGAGCTAGCTTCCCAGATCCATGGATTAGGAAGGTCTGTTGGGGTTGCTTCAGGAGGGCCGGGGAACAACTCCCTTTTGTTTTGCTGTCTAGCATGTGACCAGAATGCTGCCAGCTAATTTTAACCCCACCAAAGCACTGCTGGAAAAAAAAACCCAGAAACAAACAAACAAAAAACCTATCTTGCATCTGGAGAGAGGAACGCGGTAGGCTGGAGAAAAGCTTTTTCGGCCTGTGTTCCTTCCTGTTTCGGTTTCCAGCCTTGCATTATCGGTAACCTAAAAAATGATGAGTTTCACCAAATTCCTGGATATTGCACAAGAGGACAATGAGTCTATTTCGGGTGCTGTGACTGTGTCTGGCACAGACCCTGGAAGCCATTGTTTTCGGGAGGGAGACCGCTTTGGGGTTTCCTGGTGCTTTCCTTCTAGGGTCTCAAAGCCCCAAATGGTACAGGGGTGGGGCACTCTCCATGGCAACCAGGCTGGCTGCTCTCTCAAAGGACCTGTAGGAGAAGTGGGTGGTTGTGTCAATGGGGGTGGGGTGGGCGTGGTGGCTCTGGAGGTGTTAAGGAGGTAGATCCCAGGGAGTGTTTGAAGTGGGGAAGCAGGAGCAGAAAGAAGGGAGAGGGCACTTTCACAATAGCTGGGTGGCCCCCTGGGACACAGGCCACCAGGTTCCCAGCTAAATTTCCATATCCGCTCTCAGTCCTAGGAATTAATGGAGGACTTCATGGGGTTCCTCACCCTGGATGCTGGATTCTCAAAGCATTCCCACAGCGGTTAATTGTTGCTTTCAGGCTGGGTGGCCCCTGAGGCTTGTGAAAAGGTACAGAATCTCAGGAGACCGGAAAGGAAGAGGTTTGGGCAAGACAGCGGGTAGCCAGCCTGCTAGGCAGCTGCCGCCCGCCGGTTTAAAACCAGGTAGTGAGATGGTGTCATTAACCTGAGGGTCTGCGGTGCAATCCCAGAAGGTCACAAGCTGGCGGCCAGAGCCAGCGACCGAGAGGCCCCAGTGGAGACTGCAGGGCTCCCAGCCACCGGCGCGTGTGGGGGCCGCTGTTCTGACAGCTGCCGAGGGCTTCCGCTGCCCAAAAAGCCATTTGCTCAGGCCTGCCCTGTCTGGCCAGCTTCTATGTATTTAAAGGATCCTCAGTGGTCTCTGAGCTCTCCCCCACCCCCACCCCATCTCCATCTGACCGGTCAGGCAGAGACACCCTCTCTGGGATCTGGGAGGGCAGGGAGGCTCCTCCGGAGACCTTCAGGGTCCATCGTCTGCCTCCCCTCAGCTGCCATAACCTGCCCACAGTAGTCGAGATTGGCTGGCAAATTCCTAAATTAAGGTTCTGTTTACTCTGCTGTTCCAAAGGCTTGTTTTGAGCAAGATGTTGTGCTTTAATTAAAAAGACGAGAGCTCATGAGTAAGTGAAAATATTTTTGAATCTTCATAGAGATGTCTGAATTTGGTTTCTTGTGTTTCACAGTGGGAGGGGTCAGGCTGGTCAGCACTTTTAACTGGGGGACCACTGAACACTCGTGTTGTAAGCAGATGGTGGGCTCTTCCACACAGTGGACTTAGGGAGGGGACCCTAAGTCAGAAATGCATTCCCGCTTCTTCTCTGTCAGCAACGTTAGTGGGTGACCAGGTATCACGAGGACACATTCCTCGTTTACCTCCCCAGCCAGACGCTTCCTAAATGTTTCCTAAGCGCCCCACAGCTGGAAGGCAGGTGCTGCTGGGTGGGGCAAACAGAACTCCTGGGTCAGCAAGGTGAGGGAGGGCAGGGAATCTTGTAAGGTTGGGAAAGTCCTTCTTTCTGAAGCCAGAGCTCGGGAATGAGTGGGGCTCTGGTGTGAAAACTTTCCAGATGGGGAAGGAAGGGTGAGTTTTTGCCCTCTGGATAGATTCCAAAAAATCATTTTGGGAAGGCCAACTATTTTGAAATTGCCTTTAAAGCAAACAGCACAAATGTTTAAATTGACCTGGAAAACCCTTCCTTTTTCTTTTCCCTACAATCCACATCTGTTCCCTTGAACATTCAACAACAGGAGCATTTGCCCAAGCTTCTCTCCAGCCCCTACCTCACTATTATTATTATTATTATTATTATTATTATTATTATTATTATCGTTGGTTTGGAAAACTTCTGGAAGCTTTCCCAGCTGGAGGTATAGAATGTTTCCAAGAAAAGGCATAAGGAGTGTCTGTGCTTTGCGTTTTTCTGGAGGGGACTGAGCATGTGTTTTAGAGAGACTGAACTGGGGGCAGCCAGGTCTTGTACAATAGTCCAGCCAAGCAAAGGAGCAGACGGTGAGGGAAGATCTGAACGCATCAGAAAGTGCTGTAGCAAAGGTGTGGTCTGGCTGGCCTGCCTGTTCTTGACTTCTTTCAGCCTCTCATTATCACAGTTGCCTCTGTGTGGGTCTGTGCTCAGAAGCAGCCCAGCTGCAGGAGATACACTGAGAATTGCTGGGGGCCAGGCTTTGAACTTCCTTCTCAAGCTAGCAGCACTGGTAATTTCTGTCTAAAGAGCGAACACTCGAGATTTAGATGCAGAAGAGCTCGGAGTCCATACCCATCCGGCAGGCAGGAGCCCCACCCAAGTGTGGAATGTAATAAGCCAAAGGTTCCTGGGGGAGGAGGCTGCCAAGATGGTGCCAAGCCCCAGCCCGTGCCAGTGCAGCTCCATTCAGGGCCCGGAGACCCACACACGCAGCTGAATGCATGCAGGTATCATAGACATCTGTGCACAAAGCCAGAAACTGTATACTTGAGGCCTGAGGGCAATGGGGACACTCGCAGGAACCCTCGCTGGTACATGTGGTTCTCAAAAGAAAGCAAAAGCAGCTGGGGTATCTTTGGAAATACATCCCGTTCAGGCTGGTTCCTGGGAAAAGGAGGCAGAAATAGCTTCCTAGGAAGGCTGCCCTGAGTGCGCCAGCAGAGCTGTCACAGCTACTATTCCAATGGGAAGGCTACCTCCTCCTGGGTGAGTCCCCTGTGGCCACGAGGACCCAGACACCTAGGAGAAGAAGGAGTAAGCAGAGGTCAACAGTGCTGGAAACAAGAGGACTTAGCTCCTGGCTCTCCTCGCCCTGTGAGCCTGAAGACTAGTCATCAGTAATACTGATCTGGTTTCCTGCAGTAAAATATCTTTCCTTTCTACCCAGGGACACACCACTTCCAGAAGGCATCTCTGCCCCAGCCCGTTGGGAGAGGTGCTACAAAGTCCGGGCTTTGGAATATTTATAGTAGTGACGATAGACACGACTAACCTTCATCAGGCACCTCTTCTGTGTCTGATGTTGTGCTAAGCATTCTCTCTTCTAACCCACACCTAATGAAGTGGGTTCAGTTATTAGCCTTATCGTATAAGCGAAGAAACAGAAGCTCAGAGAGGTTAAGTAACTTGTCCCAGAACAAACAGCCAGTAAGTCGAGGCCACAGTGGGAACTTAGGGTTGCCTTACTCTAGAGTCCTTATCAGACTTGGGTTCGGATCCTGGTCGGCTGTGTGTGATTGTGGGACTTGAGCCAACCTCCAGATTTCCTCATCAGTTTTCATAAGTTAAACACATCAAATATGGGCAATTTCATATAATTTAGTTTAAACCTTCCTTACAGGGTTTAAATAAGAATTAAATAAGACAATGCAGGACTTAGCAGAGCGTCTAAAATGTAGCAAGCACTCAATAGACACTAGCTTTTTTTTTTTTTTTTTTTTTTTAAAGATTTTATTTGACAGAGAGAAACACAGCGAGAGAGGGAACACAAGCAGGGGGAGCGAGAGAGGGAGAAGCAGGCTTCCCACCGAGCAGGGAGCCCGACGTGGGGCTCGATCCCGGGTCTCAGGGATCATGACCTGAGCCGAAGGCAGATGCTTAACCAACTGAGCCACCCAGGCGCCCCTAGACACTAGATTTAATAATCTCAGAGTCAGTATGTTTATTCAGTACGGATACATGAATCAAGCTATTCATAGTCTTCAGCTATGCAAGTTTCTGCACATCTCTATTCAGGCACCTTGGCCCCAATTACAGCTGGACATGGTGCGGATATTGACGAGGCATCATTTCTTGTCAGTGACTTCTCTTAACTTATTCTGGAATCCACGTATCTGGGGTACACATCTGTGTCTGAGCCCTGGATTCCTCCGTTTTGCATTGTCCACTCACATTCACTTTGACTCATCAGGGCGTTTCAAATCTTCAAAATCATTCACATCTGATCACTTTACTTTCCTGCTTCTTGTGCCTAACAGAATGCAGGCAAACTCCTCAACTTGGAAGGCAAGATTCCTGGGAAGCTGCCTACAACCCCTCTCTGCCTCTTCTGTCTCCTGATTACTTTCTGACCACATTAAATCCCTCTTTGTTCCTCAAGCACAACATGACCTTTCAAGCCCACGTCTTTGCGGGGTTCTTTTCTCTGCCTAGAAGAAATGTTTGTCCCCTCTTCTTCTTTGAGCAAACTTCTATGCATCTCTCAAAACCCTACTCAGTTTTGGGTGCCTGGATGGCTCAGAGGTTTAAAGCCTCTGCCTTCGGCTCAGGTCATGATCTCAGGGTCCTGGGATGGAGACCCGCATCGGGCTCTCTGCTCAGCGGGGAGCCTGCTTCCTCCTCTCTCTCTGCCTGCCTCTCTGCCTACTTGTGATCTCTCTCTGTCAAATAAATAAATAAAATCTTAAAAAAAGGGGCGCCTGGGTGGCTCAGTTGGTTGGGCAACTGCCTTCGGCTCGGGTCATGATCCCAGAGACCCGGGATCGAGTCCCACATCGGGCTCCCTGCTCGGCGGGAAGCCTGCTTCTCCCTCTCTCACTCCCCCTGCTTGTGTTCCCTCTCTGGCTGTGTTTCTCTCTATCAAATAAATAAAATCTTTAAAAAAAAAAAAAAATCTTAAAAAAAAAAACAAAAAACCTACTCAGTTTTTATCTTTCCTGTGATACTGGTCTCCAGCAGTTCTGACACTGGTTCTGTACTTCTATGGCGATTTGCATATATTACAAAGAGTTGAACCTAACTGATCACAAAATCCCCCATCAGGGACTCTCTAAAGTTCAAGACGAGGGCTTACCAGTCTATCCCAAAAGTCAAAGTCTCTTGAAAGCCTTAGATAAATGCAGGTCTAATGAACATACCTGAATGTAAATTCTTAGGACATAATTTCATGGACAGTAAGATAATATGTGAGCATATGTGGATATTATTTACACCCTCCCTTATTCCAGCAAGAATTTGAGGTAGATGTGGATATGGGTATACCAATCTTTCTTACTCATAAACACATATAGAATAGTGCTTGGTACCTCCTATGATAGAAAGAGCCAGGGCTTGGGAGTCAAACAGTTCTGGAGTTCAGTCCTAATTTGGCATCTTACTGTAACTTTAACTCATGGCTTCGTCTCTCTTAGCCTCAATTTTTCCATCTGTAAAATGGAGTGTGTGATAATTGCCCACATGGCAGACATCCAATGGTCACTCCTGCTTTTTCCTTAATGGTCTGAATTTTTCTTTCGGTAGTCCACCCACTCCTGAAGGTGACGAAGGTGGGAGGGGGAAATCCTAATTAGTCTAAACTGATCTTGGTATGCCATTCCCCTTGCCAGTGGTTAATGTCTTGGTAGATCTGCAGCCCAATTCTGGTCAATGAGATGTGAGGAGGAATCTCTGAGGGGAGGGTGTGTGGAGAGTTGTTCTAGGATGTACTCCCTTGCTCTTAAAACACGAGAGGAAATTTTTGTCTCTTTGAGTCTCTCTCTCTCTTTTTTTAAAGATGTATTTATCTTAGAGAGAGCACGAGCAAGAGGTGCAAAGGAAGAGAGGGAGAAAGAGAATTTCAAGTAGGCTCTGCACTGAGAGCGGAGCCTGATGTGGGACTTGATCATGACCCAAGCCAAAACCAAGAGTTGGATGCTCAACTGACTGAGCCACGGAGGAGCCCCAGTAATTGTCTTTTTGCGCCAGATATTCTGTCTGCAGTGAGGGCTGGAGCAATAGCAGCCACCGTGTGATAAAGACAACTAGCTAAGCCAACACACTAAAGGTGATAGAATGGGACCAAGGCAAGAACCTGGGTCCTAGCAACACAGTTCAAGAACTGGAGGCTTCTACCTCTGGACAGTTTCCAGTAATCATCAGTTCCTTTATTGTTCAATGAGGGACCCTGGGCTCAATCCAATATTGTTGAGGTCTCTGTTACTTGCAGCCAAAAGCGTCAACTCCACAGGGTTGTTGTGATGACTAGATAAAATAAAGTTTCTAAAGTACCTAAAGTTGACAAAGTGGCCAGCACAGAGTAGGTTCTTGAAAAAGATGAAAGACTTCCCTGCGGAGACCTTCTGAGGTGAATGCCCGAATGACTATGAGGAGTGGCCCCAGGAACTTGGAAGATGGTAATAATGTCGAGAGCCTTTCAGAGGTGGGCAGGGGCTGGGATGACAGTGAAGATGGTGATGATGCTGAAATTCAAACATCATGTTAGTCAGTGTGCTGATGGAACTTCTTGGGGCTGTCACAGTGGTTCCCCTTGTACTGCTCTGGCCTTTTCTTTTTTTCTTTTTTCTTTCTTTCTTTTTTTTTTTTGCTCCGGCCTTTTCTTACCCAGGTCAGAGTTAAACCATGCGCAACACAGGCTTTTCTAATTGTGGGCGGCCACAGTTGTGCGATCCAATCTGGGGTGGTCCCTATCACCCTGGGCCATGGAAGCCCAGCCACAGGGTGAAGGCTAGAGTGTCATTTGTAACTCCAGGAGGAGCCAAGGTCTGGAAGCAGAACTAACAGAAAGCACACAGTGTGTCTGACAAAGGCACACCAAAGCCATCCATCCCCCTCCCAGGGCACCCAGAAGTTGCCCAGATGTCCACAGCTTGGGGAAGACTGGCCTCAGAGGGCCCACACCACTTCTGGCCCACGGATCAGGCCGCAGAGTTCTGCTCCGTGCCAGCCCCAAGGCCCTTCACTCGGAGAGCTCGGCCACCCTGATGTCTGCCAGACCCAAATCTACCCAGCCACGTGGACAGCCCTGGCAGCAGGGGACGGGGGCAGTGCAAGGACACTGTGGCCCCTGCCGGAGGCTTGTGGAAGAAGTGGTGGTGCACTTACCACTCATGGGGCAAGCCAGGAAGGAACCTGGAGGAGGAAGGGAGAAGAAACCACAGGCTCAAGGCAGCCTCAGCCCCTTTTCAAAGACCATCTTTACCTTAGAAGCCTGTTCCAGGCCCCCTGTCCTGTTGGCTGCCTCCTGGCCATTGACTTCCTGTTTGCTTTTCCCTTCTCTGCTTCCCAGCACTGCCATTCAATCCCATCCCACATTTATTTATAGAGAAGACTCTATGTAAGAATGTAAGATGCCATATTCCTTCAAGCAAGTCAGGGGTGAGTAAAGTACACACATTACCAAGATTAGGGTAAGAAAGGACCTCCAAATGTGTTTTGTTTTTTGTTTTTTGTTTTTAAGATTCTATCCGTTAATTTGACAGAGAGAAACACAGTGAGAGAGGGAACACAAGCAGGGGAAGTGAGAAAGGGAGAAGCAGGCTCCCTACTGAGCAGGGTGCCCAATGCAGGGCTTTGGATCATGACCCGAGCTGAAGGCAGACGCTTAATGACTGAGCCACCCAGGCGCCCTTCCAAATGGTTTTCAAACTATCTTTACCACCTAAGAATATTCCCCTCCAAAAGAAAAAAGGAAAGATTACTGCAGCCGGATCCAAGCAGGGACAGGGCCCTGGCCACTGCGGCCAGAGGCAGGCCCTATGGACAGAGTAAGAGGGACTGAGCTAGACCATAGGGGAAACCGAGGCTCAGAGAAGTAAAGCGATTTCTCTGAGACAATGCATGTCAGTGGTCCAGCCAGGTTCAAGTGCAGGTGTCTGAGCTCCAGCTCTGCCCGATCCTGTACACTGCCCTTCACCTGTAGGCACCTGTTTCAAAGATCAGCTGGGGAGATGAGGTACGTCGACCTGTACTGGAAGGCGTGTGCCACAGGCTAGTGAGAGCACCTGGTTCTAATGCAGGGAGAGAGCCCGTGGGAAAGAGGGGTCAGAAGTCGGGGTCTAGAACACGGTGGGCAGGATGTGAGGTCGAACATGGCCTGGATGTGATAGGAAGTTGGGTGGTGGGAAGAGGGCAATTTCAGGCCCTGGAGAACACTATCAGCTAAAGCCTGAAGAAAGCCTGACGATGGCTCCAACACCTGGGCTCCTGCCCTGGCTCTCTCATTACCAACCAGGTGAGCTTGGGTCAGTGGCCGCCTCTGTCTGGGCCTCGTCACACAAAGAATGGCAGAGGGGTTGCGCCAGCAGGTCCTACTATGACAGGTTGTGATACCTTCTCCCCTCCCATGGGGCTGCCCCCCCCATTATCAGCACCCAAGATGTTCCTCAATGTGTGTCACGAGACTGAGTGACACCAGGAGGAAATGTCCCCGGGTGCCCCTTGGGAGCAGTCCAGGACCAGCAGGCCTTCTGTTCTCCACCCAGAACTTTGGAGAACAGAACACAAGGAGGCAGGAACCCTGGGCAGAACTGGAGCATTAACTATTCCTCTTCTGAGTATTCTCTCCAATCCAGCTCCCTCCGAAGCCCAGGCCTCAGCCAGTACCTGCCCAAGTCCACCCCCTAGGGGCAGAAAGGGGGGACCTAAAGAGTAGGGGTCACAAGCTACTTACTGGTTCCAAACCTCAGTATTATCATTTGTAAAATGAGGTAAAACTAGTATCTTAGTATTCTCACTCATAAATTTGATCATTTCATTAATGAACTGAGATAATCCCTGCCAAGTGCCCAGTCCGGTGCCTGGGAGAGGGACGGCTCAGTCAGGATTAGTCCCATATAGCGCCAGAGGGCTGCCTGCTAGGAAGTCCACACACGGTTTGAAGGCTCTTGACATTAAACAGGCTGGCTGATCTCAGGGGGCCCTGTATGTTTCACACAAGGCTCTCAATCTCAAGAGGGGACCATGTGCAGGGTGCCTGGGGAGGGTGTGGGAAGCCCACTGGAAACAATGTGTGCACGCCCCCTGCTGGCCAGGAGCAAAGGTACAGGCCTGTGGGCTCAGGGAGTTTGGCGGTGATGTAGGGGGATCCCTGTTAGTACAACCTGCTGCTGCCTGGTATATTGACCCAATATTCACAGAGCACACTCCAGGTGTTACCAACCAGGCTTTCAGAGGGATGCATAAACTAAGTTTTTGGAGCCAACTAATTTTGGAGTACCAGGCACAGGTTCAAGCTCAACTTCCCCCCTACCCCCCACAGAAACCATCTGTATTGCATGCAGCAGTTGCAAAGTTTCTTGCATCTTGGACTGGTTGTGTGTGGAGTGACCTCGGACAAGTCATAGTACCCCCCTGAGGTTCAGTGTCCTCATCTGTAATACACAAGTCTTCTTTACTCTTCCTCCCAAATGAGAGGGAGGAGATACTGTCATTTGGGGAAGTTGAAAGCAGTCAGGTCTTCTTTAGGGGAACCTCAGTCCTTCTAACCTGGGCTGTCACTCCTTTGGCCCATCCAGAAGGGACTTGTGACATGCCAGGCTCCCCCGGTTCTTCTATCCACTGAGTACCCTGGGAGATTGGGCTCCAGGCCCTTCTGTTAGAAATTATTGGCGGAGCTTAACTTTGCGTGTGAGACCATCAGACTGGATGTGGCAGGATCGTGCCAACAGCAAACGCGACCGTGCAAGTCCCCACACTGCACATTCCAGGCCACACCTGCTTATCCCTCCTTGAATTACTTGGACTGCTTAGCCTCACAGCCTCAGCCCGGTGAGGGCTATTTACCCTCCTGTCTACCTTGCTCTCTCCCAGACTACCAGGCAACTTCTTCACTTGCTATGGCCGCAAGGGTTTGAGAAGGATAGGAAAATATATCTCAATAATTTTCTTCTTTTTTGAGAGAGAGAGAGAGAGAGTGGGAGAGAGTGCAAGGGTGGCAGTAGGGGCAGAAGGAGAGAGAGAGAGAATCTTAAGCAGACTCCGTACCCTGTGCAGAGCTGGATGCGGGGCTTGATCTCATGACCCTGAAATCATGACCTGAGCCAAAATCAAGAGTTTGTCACTTAGCCAACTGAACCACCCAGGTGCCCCCATTCTCAGTGAATTTTCATTAACAACTCCCATCACTACCATAATCAGCAATTTCCATTCCAACGGGGCTTTTCTATGCACACACACACAGCAAAGGCAAACACTGGAAAGCCTTCATTCTAGAGAGATGCTTTAACACTTGTATTAACACAGTCCAAAATGTGTCCAGTTTATTTTTTTATTTTTTTAGATTTTTTTATTTATTATTTATTTGACAGAGCGAAACTCAGCTAGAGAGGGAACAGAAGCAGAGGGAGTGAGAGAGGGAGAAGCAGGCTTCCCATCGAACAGGAAGCCCGATGTGGGGCTTGAACCCGGGACTCTGGGATTATGACCTGAGCCGAAGGCAGCCGCCCAACGACTGAGTCACCCAGGCGCCCCCAGTTTATTTTTTTAACACTTTTTAATTTTTTATTTTTTTAAAGATTTTATTTATTTATTTGATAGAGAATAAGCAGGGGGAGTGGCAGGCAGAGGGAGAGTGAGAAGCAGGCTCCTCGCTGAGCAGGAAGCCCAATGTGGGGCTCAATCCCAGAACCCTAAGATCATAACCTGAGCCAAAGGCAGACACTTAACCCACTGAACCACCCAGGCGCCCCTGTCCAGTTTATTTTTTGAAGATGTGTTTATGTGCTTTTGCATCCATTCACATAACAAAATTTTATTGAGCTATTGATTACAAGGTATTGGGACAATAGCAGAAAATGAAATAGACAACAAATACTTGCCCTCCGTGGAGTGTATGTGTGTATTAGGTGTGTGGCGGGGGCGGGGCGGGAGGTCAGGAGATAGAAAAGTAAATAAACAAGTGGAATAGTCATGTTTGATGGGTATGTGTGCTATGGAGAAAGCCAAACCAGATGCGGGGTTTTGTGTGTCCCAGGATGGCGGGCAATTTTAAATGGCGTGGTCAGGGAATGCTGTGTTAAAAAGGTGACACGTAAGTAAAGATCTAAAGACAGTGAGGGAGGGAAGCATGTAGTTACTTGGTAGAAGAGAGTCCCAAGCAGAGGGAAAAGCCAGTGCAAAGGCACTGGGGCGGGAGCAACCTTGTTGACGGAGAGGCTGTTCTGGAGACAACAGGGGAGGAATGGGATATATGTCAGAGAGAGAATGGGGAGGGGTTGAGGGTGTCAGGCTTTGAGGGCCATTGGACGGACGCTGGTGTTCACTCTGAGTGAGCCGGGAGCTATGCAGTGTTCTGAGCCGAAGAGTGACATCACTTGTCCCGCATTCCTGCCCTTCAATAAACTCATTCTTTTTTTTTTTTTTTAAATTTCATTTATTTATTTGACTGAGAAAGCACAAGCAGGGGGAGCTGCAGGCAGAGGCAGAGGGAGAAGAAGTCTCCCCTGGGATCATGACCTGAACCCAAGGTAGACGTTTAACCGACTGAGCCACCCAGACACCCTGAACGTAGGAGGTCAGTGTGAGAGAGCAGGGGACCAGGCTGTGGGAGGCACGTAGGCCAGGGGCATGGGGGCTGGTGCCAGGATGATGGTGGCAAAGTTGATGAGAAGGGGTGGGCTTCCGAAGACAGGGCGGTGGGCGGCGGAGGCCGTGCATTACAGGAGAAATCATCCGTTTCGATTTGCACAAATATTTCCCCTGCGTATTTTGTCATTAGTCCACAAGGTATGTAGGGAGAAGGACTAGTGTTCACCCCACACATGCTCGCGGACAACAGCAAGATACAATGTCCTCTGAAGGACTCCACACCACTTCTCAGGCGGGAGCCCTTAGCAAACTCTTATACGCAATAAAGAGCAGCTGTTTTCGTTAATAAAGTTGGATCAAGCGTCCCCCACACCCTCTGTCCAACCAATATGGCGAATTTCAGCCCTCATCTGAAAGTTCAGAGATTAGCACCTGGCTAGTAGGCAGGGCGTGACAAAGCTCTACTTCGAGAAATGGTTGGGGGGGGAGAGGTTAATCAGGGTAGGCTTCCCCGAAGAGGAGGTGGCCTCACTGCCTCTCTTTTCAGGTGAAGACACCAAGGTTCAATGACTTTAAATTACTTCTGTGAGGTCACAAAGCTAGAAACTGTCAGAGAAGTGCTTGTGTCCGTCCAGTCTGGCTCAGAAGTCACCCTGGTGACAAGCTGTTCCCACTAGAGGAGAGTGATGGCCATTCATGTGAGGACCCGGGACGGTACCATCTGCATGGTACCTCAGGGTGGGGCCAGCTACGGGAACCTTGATGCCACCTTGCTAAACAGCCTACATTCTCGAAGTGAGCGTGAAGGGTGGACTGGGCCACGCGGGGTTTTGGCTGCACGACCTCCCTTCAGTGTCATCTCACAGAAGAGAAAACAGGCCCAGCAAGCATCCGGAGCTCGCCTGTGAGTGTCTGCAATGAGACAAGAACCCAAGTGTTTCAGTAACCTATTGCTGTGACACCATCAACTAGAAAAGTTAGTGGCGTAGGACAACAACTTATTCCTTCTCGTGATTTTGTGAGTCAGGCATTTGGGCAGGGCTCAGCTGGGTGGGTCTCCACGGATGAATTACCTGGAGCTGCGAGATGGAGACGGGTCGGACTAAGGCTTCATTCACATGCCTGGCACCTCAGCCTTCCTCTACATGGCCTTCCCAGGTGGCCAACACAGTGGCTTGAGGGTAGTTGGATTTCTTCCATGGCAGCTGGCTTCCAAAGGACAAAGGCAGAAGCTGTCAGGCTCCTGAGGGGCTAGCCATTTGGCTAGCTAAGGCAAGTCATAGGGATCAGCCCAGATTCAGGAGGAGGGGAAACTGAGTTCTCCTCTTGAAGGGTGTGGCAACACACACACATACTGGAATGGGAGACATCTGTGGCCATTGTGGGAGCCTGCCTACCAACCACTCCTCACTGCCTTTCTCCTGAGCTCTGGGTCTGACCCAGGACACTTATTTGGGACCACTGTCTGAAGCCCGGTAGACCCCCAGCACAAGGCCCATGATCCTGCTTTGTCTATGGGACCCTCTTGCCCAATGACACCTTCATGTTCTGGGCCCGGATTCACAAAAACTGACTGGTATCTTGTCTCCTTGAGGGCAGGCACCGATTTTTCCTACTTCCTAGGGCCCCAGCACCCGAGTTAGCCTAAACTTGTCTTTTTTTCTCTTTTTTAAAGATTTATTTATGTATGTATGTATGTATGTATGTATGTATGTATGTTAGGAGGGTCGGGGTAGAGGGAGAGAGAGAAAGAGAGAGAGTTGCAAGCAGACTCCATAGTGAGCATGGGGCCAGACATGAGTCTCGATCTCAGGACCCTGAGATCACAACCTGAGCCAAAACCAAGAGTTGGATGTTTAACGAACTGTGCCACCCAGGTGCCCCATTTTTTTCAGTAAGCTCTATGCCCAAGGTGGGGCTCGAGCTCAGGACCCCAAGATCAAGAGTTGCACACTCCATGGACCAGCCTGAGCTTGTCTTGTTCTCAGGAACTTAGCAGAACTTAACATGTGCAGATAATCAGTCACCTGAACAGAACTGGGTCAGATTCACCTTTGTGGACCCAACATGAGGCCTTTTCCGAAAGGAGAGCTTCATAGACGGGGATTTTCTGCACCTCAGTTCACGTGCTTGAGCCTAGAACAAAGGAAGAGCGTGTCTTACCTCAGGACCAGCAACACTTTCATCCCTGGGAATGTGTTTAGGAAGGAGGACATCCCCCACAGCCAACCCCATCTGAATTTGCCTTTTAACAGATGTCCAAGTGGTTCCTATGCCTGTTAGGGTTGGAGAGGACTCAGGTAGTGGTTCCCAAGGTAGAGAGAATAGGACAAGTTGGAAGGACCGATACCAATTGAACCCACTGGGGTTGAGCCCAGATATTAGAATTTTCTGAAAGGTTCTCTAAGAGTGGCACATGGGCCATCTGCATTCAAATCACCTGGGGATGCTTATCAAATAGGCAATTCCTGCCTCCCAATCTCCTGGGGTTGGGGCCCAGAAATCCATTTTTCAATCTCCTGGGGTTGGGGCCCAGAAATCCATTTTCAATCTCCTGGGGTTGGGGCCCAGAAGTCCATTTTTTAAAAAAGATTTTATCCATTCATTTGACAGAGAGAGAGATCACAAATAGGCAGAGAGGCAGGCAGAGAGAGAGGAGGAAACAGGCTCCCCGATGAGCAGAGAGTCCGATGCGGGCCTTGATCCCAGGACCCTGAGATCATGACCTGAGCCGAAGGCAGAGGCTTAACCCTCTGAGCCACCCAGGCGCCCTGAAATCCACATTTTAACCATCTCTCTAGGTGATGCAAATACATGCTGAGGTTTGAGACCCTCAATTTAGGGCCGTGAATAAGGCAGCAATGAGATCTGCAAATGTTACAAATAACAAACAGTGTGTATAAAGTCAGAAACACCAGACAAGCAGAAGTAGGAAACAACAATTGTCCACACTCCTACTGCCTGGAGACAATGGGAGGCCCCTCAGCACCAACTCTGGGGACAGGGAGGAGCCCCCCCCTCCTCGAGAGAGGCCTTCCTCAGCCCTCTCCCCTCTGCGGCGGTCGGCAGTGATTTGGGTTCTGCTCTGCGGGCAGGGTGGAGCCTGTCATCTGGCCCGGACAGAATTATTGCCTCAAATTACATGGTTGATTATCAATTACTTGTGTCCGTGTGAGAGCATGTGTGCGTGTGTGCAGAAGTGTCTTTGCAAGTCATTAAGGGTCGTAATTCTGGATTATCGTTGATTAACGAGAGGGAGGCCTGGTACCTCCAGCAGCCGGGATGGCAGCGCTGCAATTATGTCCCAGCTGATCAGTAATTGGCGCATCGCAAGACGATTTCTCTCTCTCCTCTGCCTCCTCCCAGCCTCTCCTGGCGGCTCCGCAATTAGCGCCATTGCTCATTCCCGTCTATCCTGGGCTAAGTTCATGGGCCTGCTTTCTGGCAAGCGGCTGCCGTGGAGCTGGCTGATGGTGGAGGAGGCAGTGGCAGAAGCACAGTCGTGGGGGTGTGGAGCTGGCATGGGCTCTCGCTCACCAAGAACTTTCGTGCCTGTCCTATCATCGTTCTTCTCGGGGAGCCTGGGAGCCAGTCTCTCCCTCCCTGCCCTCACCCCCACGGCCTGGCTGGGGAAACTGAGACTCAGAGAAGGAGAGGGGCAACTTAGGAAACAAAAACCCCAGGGCACCTGGGTGGCTCAGTCAGTTGAGTATCTGACTCTTGATTTCTTCTCAGGTCATGATCTCTGGGTTGTGAGATCGAGCCTTGTATCAGGCTCTGTGCTCAGTGTGGAGTCTGCTTGTGATTCTCTCTCCCTTTCTCTGCATCTCCCCAATAAATATATAAACACTAAAAAAGAAATCCAAAAGCAATAAGTCAGAATGGTATGGCAACCTCACTCCAAGCCCGCAGAGCCTAGGCAAAATCAGAGACATGCCTCCTGTAAGCTGGTGCAGCCGCTTTGGAAAACAGTGTGGAGATTCTTTAAAAAATTAAAAATAGAGCTACCGTATGACCCTGCAATTGCACTACTGGATATTTACCCCAAAGATACAGATGTAGTGAAAAGAAGGGCCATATGTACCCCAATGTTCATAGCAGCAATGGCCATAATTGCCAAACTGTGGAAAGAGCCAAGGTACCCTTCAACAGATGAATGGATAAAGAAGATGTGGTACATATATACAATGGAATACTATGCCTCCATCAGAAAGGATGAATATCCAACTTCTGTAGCAACTAGGACTGGATTGGAAGAGATTATGCTGAGTGAAATGAGCCAAGTAGAGAAGGTCAAGTATCACATGGTTTCACTTACTTGTGGTGCATAAGGGGTAATATAGAGGACAGTAGGAGAAGGAAAGGAAATGGGAAGTAAGGTAAATCGGGGAGAGAAATGAAACATGAGAGACTCTGGACTCAGAAAGAAACTGAGGGTCTTGGAGGGGAGTGGGTGGGGGGTGGGAGAGCCTGGTGGTGGGTACTGAGGGCACGTATTGCTTGGAACACTGGGTGTGGGGCATAAACAATGAATCTTGGGACACTGAAAAAATAAAATAATATAATAAAAAAAAGACATGCCTCCTGTCATCACTCCCATCCTTGGGAGGCTGTACGGTGCCTATTGGTTTTCTTTTGTCCTACAGAACTTGCAAATAGATGCTCCCATTCCAGGGTCGGAGGAAGGGCACCGAGGAGTGTGCCTGCATTATGGCAACAGCCCGCCCCCCAACTGTTCTCCTACTTCCACGTTGGGCCCCCAACATCCATCACGCCGGAGCAGAGAGACCTTTATAATGCCCTGTTGCACAGTCCACATGATGCCCTCCCTCCACCCCAGGGAACTCCCCATTGCCCTCAGGATAAAATCCAGGTTCCCAGGCTTCCCTCCAGCCGCCCCCTCTGCCCTAATGCAGACCCCTCAGTGCACCAGCTCCTTCCACACACCTGTCCTGTCCTTTACCCAGTCTGGCCCCCCTCCCTGGATGCCCTTTCGTCCTCCCATCCTCCTTCACCTGGAGCGTACACCTGTGGGGAAGGGGCGGCGTGATACTGCTCACATTTAGGCTCCATTCCCGAGAAAGGGGTTCCTCCTTCCCAAGGGACCAGCAGTTAGAGAAGCAGAAACTCTATTAAGGATGGCTTTACAGGGGTTTGAGGGGATGGAGAAGGCGGGGTTGTTCCGGAACCTTCCACATAAAAGACTCTGCAGAGCCACCAGGCAGATTGTTTCTGAGCCTTGCAGCTGTCTTGGCCATTTTCATTTTTATCTACTTAGGGTGGTCAGCAGGTCATGGCAAGCAGGAGACGTGATGCTAATGACTCCGGCTCCACGTGGCGACCATTCAGGAAAAAGCTGCAATGTTCTCTCTGCCACATTAATCAGAGAAACACATCAAGAGCTGTTGCATAGAGACAGCTTTCCTCCCAGTACCTGCCTTGCATGCTAATCACCAGCCCTCCTGGCGGTGAGTCAGCTCCATGCCAGGCGGGTGGTGGGGGATGGCCAGAAACGCCAACTCCCTGCGGTGGTGGGGTGGGGGGAGCCAGGCCCCACCCTCAAACGCACTGCATGAGAGGCCTCAGGCCCAGGCAGGTAGGGATGGCAAACCCTGGGAGAGTCAATCCAAATGTAAACCCTGGGCTACTTCCTTGGGTCTAGTCTTACTGAAGTCTTCTAGAGAGAATTCTCCAGAAGCTGATCCCTGGACAGAGTCCAGGCTTAAAGCGAGAGGGACCTCACTGCTAGGCACTCTGATAACAACAGGACAAAATTTCTGGTAGATCTGCACACGTGACACTCACATTTGCAAGCACTCTCCGTATATTACTCATCTAATCCTCATAAAGCCCTACAAAATGAGCACTGTTACTATTTCCACTGTGCAGATGAGTAAGGCAACACACAGGGAGGTTAAATAACCAATCCAAGGCCACACAGCTATAACAACTGGCTGGGTTTGAACCCAGCAGCCATGGCATAGCGCTCCCTTCCACCACCTCCTTGCTCTGCTGGGGCTTAGAGTCCCCCAAAGCCCTAGTAACCGTGGAAAGCCTCTGGGTGCATTTTGCATGTATTCATTCATTCACTCATATAGCTACTGTTTGCAGAGCACCTGTTATGTACAAGGCGCCATACCAACCACAGGAGAGACAAGGGGAAATAAAACAGGCATGGCCTTCTGAGGGAGACCGGCATCAACGTAATATTGCTACAAATAGCTACTTGCAAAATGTGATAAGAGTTATGAGAAGTAAAAAAAAAAAAAAAAAAAAAAAGAGTTATGAGAAGTAGCGGGTTCCATCCAAGCATGTAATAGGACGCCTGTCTACTCGTGAGAGCCCTCGTTAGGTCTCACAGGTTGTCAGATCCCTCTCTCCATCCTTCCGTCCACAAATACCTGACAATTGTTTGTGTGGGCGCGGGGCACCAGGACAGGAGGATGAGTGGGGCAGATAGTCTCATCCTCAGGGGCAGCCTGGTGGGGAAGAAATACAAAGGTTCCGGAAAAGGAATTAGAGCTAACGGTGAGGGTTCTGAATGCTGTTGTTGTTGTTGTTGTTGTTATTTATTAAGAAACACTTCATTTCTTTAAAGGTCTCTTGCAAGGAGAAAGCAAGTAAGAGAAAATGCAGTCCTCCACAAACGTTCACGTTGGCTTCACCAGCCGCTGCTCTGAGTGTCCTTTTGGCCCTGCTGGTGCTTGAGCTCAGTGGTGCACCAGCACCTTTGCCTCTCTTGGAGGATGGGCTAGCCCCCGGCCGCTGCCTCCCCCTCCCCCTGCTGCCCCACCTATCTGTGGGGCTTTTCCAGGAGATGCCCCCCTCCTCCCCCAAATTCCCGCATCTGCCTGTAAAAAAGGACGCCCCCTGCCTTCCCTTCCTGTGTAGCGTCTTGCACACCAGACAGGGGAGGCTGCGGGCTTTGGAGAAAGACAGCAAAAAGAGCGTTTTTTTAAAACCCGTCTCTGTTATTTCCTTCTTGGCCTCCATCAGCTCCCCACCTGGCATATGAACTTGTTCTTCCCTTATACAGCTCTGAGAAAAGCACCATATGGCCGTTCATCAGGCCCACAGGCTGGTTTCCATCCAGCCCACTCTATTTCCTCCCAGGCTTGGGTCTGCAGAATGACCCGCCCTTCATGAGGGTGGAGGAAGAGACAGCCATGGGGAAGACATACAGAGCTCAACCACTGGCCGGGAGCTGTTCTGGGTCCTTGGTGTGGCGAGGCTGTCACTGTCCCTATTTCACGTGTGAAGAGACTGACACGAGATGTTTGGAGACCTCCTCTAGGTCACAGGACTAGTGATGGCAGAGCTGGGATCTGAGCCATACTAACCATCAGATTTTGCTGATTTCCTATCATGGAAAACCCAATCTCTGCTAAAGGGTGTTGGCAGGAAGGGACTAGAGTTTAGAAGAAGGGGTCCTGCCCATGTGGCTGGGAGAGGGGATGCCCAAGGAAAGGCGGATAAATCCAGGAGGTGGGGCAAAGCCTGGCCGACCGGCCTCCAGGAGACCAGGGTCTCTGGGGAGCGGCCTCCTTGCAGAGCTCAGGAACCCCTGGAGATAGGTTTCCCCCTGGGGCTCCTTGCCTAGATCCTTCCCACTGGATCCTTCCACCACTGCTTTTTCTGTTCTCTGGGAGTGAGTGACAAGCACACACTCCCTGAAGCCTGCCCAGAAGCCAGGCTGCACTGGGAGTGGTGGGCCAGAGGAAACGGGACACGGATCTCATCTTCACGTTCGCTCTATAACTGCGTGGCTCAGGAGCACCCACCCCCGGGCTCGTGAGCTTCATCTATGGGGTGGCGTGGTGAAGAGGTGTGAATGAGCTAAGTGTCAGGAACCTGGGTAGGCTCCTGTCACAGAAGAGGAGTGTGATCTGTGTGTCGCGCCCTCATTCCCTGTCCTTCCTTCAAGAATAGGAAGGAGAAAGCAGAGGCTCTCGGGCGATTGGTGCTGGGCCTACGGCAGGCCCAGCAGACACACAGTGCCTGGCGGGGCCCCTCCCACTCTCCGCATCCACTCAGCCTTGTTGGCTCCTTCTCACCTGCCTCCCCTGCTGCACGCCCTCAGAGGAGGGCCTTCAGGCCTCCTGGGGCTGTCTCCACAGGTCTGCTGGAAAACAGGAGCCCCCAGCACAGACCTGGGTCCAAGGTCCAGGACGGATGTCAGACTCCATTGCCCTCTCCGGTGTCCCAGGGGGGCTTTGGATGGGCGGTCTAACAACATCCAGCCCTCCTGCCCCTAGAGAGGACATGCTAAGGGACCCTGGAGGGACTCACTGTCCCCAGAAGCATGACAAGGAATGGGAATTTAGTGAAGGCTTTGGTGTCTGAGTGAGTCGGGCAAGCAACACACAGAAAAGAAAGGAGCTCAGGTGCCTGGGGGGCTCAGTGGGATAAAGCCTCTGCTCTTGGCTCAGGTCATGATCCCAGAGTCCTGGGATTGAGGCCCTAGTCCAGCTCTCTGCTCAGCAGGGAGCCTGTTTCCTCTGCTCTCTCTGCCTACTTGTGATCTCTCTCTGTGTCAAATAAGCAAAATCTTTTTTAAAAAAGAAGAGGGAGGATCTTTTCTTAACGCTATTTTATTTTCTCTCCATAAAAGAAATGTGAGCGCAGAGGTAAAGAGAGAAAAAGTGAGAGGTTCCTTTGATTCCCATCTCTCATCAATTATCACCACTCTCCCCAGAAGTAACCTGCACTAACAGTTCGCAATGTGCCATCACAGGCTTTGCCGAGATTCACACACACACACACACACACACGCACACGCACGCACGCGCACGTGCACGCACCCACGTGTACGCGGGTGTGGGCCCAGGGTCTTTGTTTTTCTTTGCTTCTACACAAACGCTATCCTGCTGACCACGTCGCTCGCGGTGGTCTCCCTGTGACAGTGTATGCTGGGCATTTTCTCCTGTCAACATACATGATGCATCCTTGGTGGTTGATTTTTTTTTAAATTTCTGCATAATATTGCACCTGGAGGCAACGCAGTGGAGTCAATCACACCCTTTCCACTTACACCCTCTCTCAGGTCCCCATCACTCACCCAGTTCTGGGAGTATGAATCAGAAGGCTTTTTTATGGTCAATGGTGGCTCCGCACAATGTCAGGGGACGCCCTTCATGTTCAGAATGCGGCAGTCCCTCCCATCCCCCTGTGAACAGATAAGGTGTCTCCAGTTTTTTCCATGCACACATTTCTGCAGCCAGCATCCCCGCCCATGCCTCTTGGTGCACATGTGTGGACAGTCCTCTAGCCATTGCTTCCTCAAGGTGGAGCTGGTGGGCAGAAGCGTCCCACATTGGACAGACCCTGCCACGCTGTGTGGGGGTTGGAGGGAGGGGAGGGGGCTGGCTTACAGCCTCTTGTGCCCCCGCTCGGCTGCACCGGTCCCCTTAGCACATATCCATCATGTGGCTGCCGGCCGGCAGCTTCCAGGAAATCAGTTGCAAAGACAGGCGATTGTCATCAGCTTGAACATTGGAAGCCATCCAGGGAGTAGATTCAATTGTAGGAGAAAATCATACTGGGCTCAAGACGGCTTGTAATGGAGACCCCTTGGTGACCTTTGCAGAGAAGTTAAAAGAACACAGGCAGACACACTCCCATTCTTGATTATCTACCTCCAGTCCAACTGCTGGGAGCACAGCCCTCTGTCCTCAGAGAAGCTGCTCCTCATTAACAGCCATATGGGAAGGGGGAAGCCGGGGCCAGGGCTCAGGCTGCCGGTGTGTAGGCAAGGAGGTCCGCAGGGTACCTGCTGCCCTGGGGTGTGGACCCAGGTGACCATGAGACCATGAGCTCAAGGTCATGGCAACTACCCCCTTTTGCTCAATGGAGAGGTGGTCTGGCCATCAGGCAGTGATCTTCCAGTGACCACCCCTTCTTCACCTATTCCCCAGGGCTGGGGTCCTCCAGCTGAGGGCCTTTGGTCCTCTCTCCCCCACCTGCACAAACACAGGTGCAGGCATCTCTACCTCCTTATAATCCAGCTGGAGACCTTTGCCCTGCACCCCGGGAGGAGGGGGCCCTCTTCCAGCACAGTAAGTACAGGAGAGGGAGGTGCAGCATGGACCGGTCCAACACGTTCCTTAACTGGAAGGGTGACCAGAGCCTTTATCTGATTTCAAAGGAGCTGTGTTGATAAGCACTCACCCTCTAACCCCCTTCCCCATTACTTCCTCTCTAGATCCCAGCTACCCACACGCACACCTGGCCCTACACAGGAAAGTCGGCCATAGCTATGAACTTGGGGAAACACACACTCATCTTCTATGCACAGCTACTGTCCCCCAGCTCTCCAGGCCCACCTACCTGATAATGATGGAAATAACTCCAGCTACCATCGACTGGGCACTCGCGGCGCAGGGCACCATGTGCTTTATTACATGAATTATCTGACTTCATTTTCACAAACTTGATAAGGTAGGCACCACTATGATTTACAGGTGAGGAAACAAAGGCTCAGAGAGGTTAAATAGTTTGATCCAGGTCACACAGCCAGTTAGCGCTATGCCGGGTTTAGAAGCCAGGTCCCTGTCAGACTCCAGAGCCTGTGGACTTAAAGCTGGGCAAATTTGGCTCCCCCTTACTTCACCTACACTCCCCCCCCCCCGCAGCTTTTTCTTCTGTTCATCCCCCTCTCCTGGTGCTCTATTCTAGCAGGGGCTCAAGTGGTCAATATCATCAAGCTTCTGTTGGGCATGCAGGTCCTTACTCTGCTCATGTCTAACCTCTTCCAGCTGCCCAGAGACCAACATCCAGTCCCAAGCCCCATGCAGGCACCCGGGTCATTTTTGCTGCTGAGGAAAGACAGGCGGAGTAAAGAGCAAGTTCCAATCACCATTTAACACCCCAGAGCCTGTAACGTCCATGGAGATAAAGGGTACTTATCAGCTGGCCTGAAAAGATGTCCTGCTGTATTGTTCGGTTGAAAAAGACAACAACACAGATTTTTAAAAATATTTTTTCTTTTTCTTTTCTTTTTTTTTTT
>PITA01000788.1:0-141543 GCA_004023965.1 Spilogale gracilis | reverse complement strand
AAAAGGGACATTTGCCAACGTGCCAACAGATGACTCTTGTTGTCTTCTCTTGCCTGATCTGTGCTTTCTAATTTTTTCCAATGAACATAGATTATTCACATGATTTTAAAAAGCAATAAAAATAAATCAGTCCCAGGCTGATAGTACTTCTCTCAGTCCCCATCCCTACCTCTAACAGCTCTCTAAAAAACCCCACACTTCCTAGTCCTGGGCATTCTCTTCCCTCCCATCATTCCCACATCTCAGTGGCTGGGGGTAGATGTGGGCCTACCTGCACCAGGTGAGCCAGAGGAGGTGTGAAGGCTGCACCCCGCCCTAGACTCCTCAGTAGCCCACCGCCTTCATCCAAATGCACAGTGCCAGGAGGCCCCCTTCCCTCTTTCCTGCTGCCCTTTCGCAGAGGAGGAAATGTTCTGCTTTCTTCTCAGGCGGAGGCCAAGGAGCTAGGAGGCCAGGCCCTCCAGGGCCTGTGGATTGGAGCCCCAGGGCAAATGGCTCCTCTGCTAAGAGGTGATTGTGTCAAAAAGAAGAGGGAGGAGAAAGAAACCCACAGAGCTCCTGATCATGATAGGAAAAGAAAGAGCTGTGCCTTGGGATGGGACTAGGGTGGCCCCTTCTAGAAGGCTCCAAGGAAGCGAAGAAGGAGATGGGAATGGAGCTTCCTGAGCACCTACTGTGTACACACAGTGGCCTGTCCATGGACGTGCTCTCGCCCCTCAGAATGGCCTTCCCTTTGTGCAAGTCAGGCACCTGGGCAGAATTCCTTGCAAATCTGGTGCTTCACTTCCAACCAGAGTAGGCTCCTAAAAATGATTCTGGATGGAGAGATTTGTGTTGGCTGGCAGCTCTCCTTGCCAGTGTTAGCCGCCGCTCAGGCTCCGTAAGAACCTGAGAGAGCCCTCTGCTCAGGAGCAGGGGCTAGAAACAAGCATTTTTCTGAGAGGCTGGCTTTGTAAACTCGTCCTAGTCTAAGGATGAATCGCTAATACCATTGTTCCTGCCATTAAACTAGCAGAAATCAGAAGGAAGCCTAGGGGGCTGGAGAGCTGGCCTAGGGCTCAAGGGAGAAGAGCAAAGGCCCTCCAGGGGTCCCCTGAATACCCATCTTCAAATCACATTCCTGGAAGTAGCCATCCTAGAGACCCAGAAACCAGGTTCCTGTCCCCACCAAGCCTCTATTATACACAGCAGGCAGATGTGGGCTTGGCACACCCAACTGGGACACAGGACACCCTGGTCCTCCTCTAGCTCCGTACCTCACCACCTGAGTTCCTCAGGCCAAGTCACTTCTGGCCACCACCCCCCCCCCTTCTACTCACACTGTGTTGTGGTGTCAAAAACGGTTTCAAACGGGGCTGCCAAAGATCGCTCAGCCCCTAAATGGGGGTCTGCTATTGAGTTCCAGTTTGGCTTCAGGTAGTCGAAGCGTGATTGTTAGCGACATCCTGTGGACACAGTGGGTAACTGCACTCACCTGGACGGAAGCCACGGGTGACATCCAGCTTTCCTCATTATGTGGAGAGGAGCTGATTGCAATTAATCACACTCATCACCTTACACAGGGAGCTGTCTTAGAGATGGAAAAGAATCCCTCCCAAATGCAGAAAACAACCTTCCAGCCACAAATTTCCACCAGCCTCCAGCTTTATATCTGTTCCACTTAAATGTGTCCCTTTTCAAATATTGACCTGTTAGAAGAGTCTGGTGGCCATGGAAGGACAGTGTCACCAATAATAATATTCAGAGAAGAGAGGCATCATGGGCTGTTTACTCTTCCCACGAATTCCATGCATTCTCTCATCTAATCTTCCTGACAACCCAAGAGGACATGTGCTCTTATCCCCATCTTTCCGATGAAGAGTCAGCAGCTAGGAGCATAAGGGGCATACATGGCCAATAATGGCCTCAGACCCATTCTCTTTAGTGACAACTCCTTGCAGCCTCTCTGCCCTATGTGTACTCAGCATGGTAGCCCCCCGAGGCTGGAGAAAATCCCAGTTCCTGGGTCCGTGGCTTGTATCCTCAGACTGAATGCCCCTGAGTCACCCTCTGGGGCAGGGAGAGGCAAGTGGACACAGGCAAGTTAGGACTTGACAGGCCTGGGTTAGAATCCCAGCTGTACCTCTCATTAGCTGTGTGTCCCTGGGCTCGGTCCTGAATTTCACTCTCCCGAATTGCCAGATGTGGGCCATAATCCCTTGCCCTGGCGGGTGCTGTGATAATTACAAAAGCCCTCTCAGCTGAAGAGATGCTGTAGCAACGATGGCTAATCTCACCTGCAGGGAAGGCGCCGGCCCAGACGACTCCTGTGTGTGTGAAATCTGCTTTCACAGTTCTAGCATATGCCAGCAGGGAGATCTAGGACTGGGGAGGACCAGCTTTCTCACCCTTAGGCTCTTCAGAGGGAGTGGCTCATGTGTCACAGTTCAAAGGATCCCCAAAGGGAGAGACTTGGCCTCCATCTTTCCACAGAGATGCCATTATCCAAAGAACAGGGTCCCTGTAGGATTCGAGTCCCTGCGTCCAAGTATCTGCAGAGAGCCTGCTGCTGCGAACCAGTGTCTGGGCACTTCGAGAATCACAACCAAGAGCAGAGGTGGGGGGTCGAGATGCTAGTTCTGGCTCCGCCTCCCAGTGCTCTGTGGACCCTGGAACTTCATGCCTTTTCTGCCTTTGCAGGATCTCCGGGCTGAAGTCTCCTCCCCTAGTGTCCCCATGTCCCCTCCACCTCGAGCCTCTGCAGAGGAGGGTGGTCTTTCTTGCCTGTACCTGCCTATTCAACAGAGGGGTGGCCTTCATGGCGGCTGGCCATGAACAGGACTATTCACACCTATGGCCACAGTCCATAACACAGTGTCTAGCACGTGGAAAGTGCTCATCAGTAAAGGAATGACTGGGACACCTAACCACAAATGGTGGAGGCACCCGTGGCTGGAAACGTCCCTGAAGAGAAGGGTACTGCGGCCCCTGACAGTTCCAAGTGATGTGTGAGCTTTCCACGGTGCCACCCTTCCTGTTTCCGGTTATCCCGAGATATCAGTCTTAGTTATTTATCACTGCCTAATGGATTACTTCAATAGTTGGTAGCTTAAAATAATAATAAGCATTGGTCCTCTCACAGTGTCTGTAAGCCAGGGACTGGGGAATGGCTTCACTGGGTGCTCTGGCTCCGTGCCCCTTAGGAGAGAACAGCCAGCTATGAGCTAGGGTGCAGCCCTCCGAAGGGCCGCTTGAGGCTGTGGGAGCTGCTTCGGAGGCCCCTCCCTCACAGGGTGTCACACTGGCGCTGGCTGTTGACAGGTCTTGGTTCCTCGCCATGTGGACCTCTCTGCTGCTCTGCCTGCGGACCCTCATGCCATGGCAGCCTGCGTCCCTCAGGAGGACGGATGTGAGAGAGAGCAAGGAAGAGAGCACAGTGTCTCTTAGGGCTGCCATGACAAAGATGATGTAACACACAGCTTATCTACTCTCTCACGGTTCTGGAAGCTGGAAGTGTGGGACCAGGGTGTCCACAGGAGGCACAATCCAAAACCAGAAATGGGGAGTATGGGTCCTAGTTCTAGCTCTCCCACCAAAGGACCTGGGGGAGAATCCCTTCCTGTGTCTCTTGCAGCCCTCCCAGATGTTCCTTGGCTTGTGGTCGCATGACTCTAGACTCTGCCTCTGTCTTCACATGGGCTTTTCCCCTTGTCTGTCTGCTCTCTGTCTCTCTTCCTAGAAGGACGCCAGTCATTGGATTTAGGGCCTGTCCTAATCCATTGTGCCCTGGAGTCTACCTGCAAAGACTCTTCCCAACTAAGGTCACACTCACAGGTACTGGGAATTAAAGCTCCAACATGATTTTCGGGGACACAGTGAAGCCCACACCGTGACCCAGCTCAGAAGCCGAATACCATCATATTTGTGATACCAATGGTTGGTTACGAGGGTTAGCCCTTTTCAGGGTGTGAGGAATCCACACAAGGGTGAGAAAATCAGGAGATGAGACTACTGGGGGCCATTTTGGAGGCTGGCTGTTACCGTATCAGAGAGCAGACTCAGCATGAGGCACACCCCAAAGGAAACAATGGAGAACCTGTTCACAGCACTTGGGCCTCTCAGCCTATCAAGGATATGAAAAGGGTCCGAGTGTAGAGAACAGCAGGGTTTGGAAATGGAAACCTTCTATGAGAGTAAAGTGTCCTGTGGGTTCCACCCTTCAACAGGGTGGGCACCCTGCCACCTTCATCACTAGCCTCAAGGCGGGGGGCTCCCAGAAAACCATCCAGAGCCGTGGGCCTGAGCCAAGGGGATGCCTTGTGCTAAACTGGGGCAGGGGCCTGTGAGTGCTTCCCTGGGATGAGATGCAGGCTATGCAAGAGGTCCAGCAGGGTGCCATTTTAAGCCCTCCAAAAGTGCTAAAGGGATCTTAGCAGGAAGAAGCTGGAGGGGGCCGAAGATGGAATCACGAGTGGTTTACCTGGAAAGAAAATGAAGATGGGACCCTCGGGACAGAGCCTCAGAGATGGCAATCTCTGAAGAACCCAGGAGATCGAGAGATGACCCAGGAAATGGCTTTCACTATCTGCTGGGCCCCCAGAGATCTGGCAACTCTGCGGTGACATAAGAATTGTCTTTTTCAGAGCACCTGGGTGGCTCTGTCGGTTAAGAGTTTGCTTTCAGCTTAGGTCATGATCCCAGGGTGCAGGGATCAAGTCCCGGGCTCCCTACTTGGCCGAGAGCCTACTTCTCCCTCTGCGTGCAGCTCCCCCAGCTTGTGCTCTCTCTCCGACAAATAAATAAACAAAATCTTAAAAAAAAAAAAAAAAGGATTGCCCTTTTCCCCAGTTCTCACATCCCCCTCCCTCCACCCCCTGCCAGTCCCTCCCACTCAGACCTTGGAAGCAACCAGCAAGGAAGGGGAAGTGGTCAGGTGACAAAAAAGACCAAAGTCTGCCCTGGGCCCCTCTCTGCAGGCCCACAGCCCCGACTACAGACCTGAGAGCAGCAAGAGGAAGATTTCTTTTCTCTGAAGGGAGACGGGTGTCCTTTCTATGACTGGATACTTTTTCTTTTTCTTTTCAAAATTTTATTTTTAAATAATCTCTGCAGCCAATGTGGGGCTTGAACTCACAACCAGGAGATGGAGTCCCAGGCTCCCCACGCTGAACCAGGCGGGCGCCCCAGACTGGATGCTTTTCATTTCTAAATGGGTCGTGGGGTATTGTGGCATAAAATGACCTTACCTGAGCCTGAACAGAAGGGGTTTGTCTTCCTTGCTAAGCAGCTCATGTGGACAGTGAGAAGCAAAAATTGAGTGGCATTTTGACGACACCCTACATTCAAGGGATTGGCTTCTCTGAACTCGAACTTTCTCAAGGGAACTTAGGTCTTCCATTGCCCACCCCCCCCTCCAAGGACAGAGCAGGGACCCTCAGGGAGGTTCCTGTAGAAAATTTTGTCTCAGCTTTTGTACAGAATTGAAGACTGTTTACTATTTTTTTCCTTCCTATCTGTCTGGAAGGGACACCAAGAACAACAACAAAAAAGGGACTCCTTGTCCCCAGCAAACACCCACACCCTCTGAATTCTTGGCCCGGTCTTGGCCTGACATCACCCCTGGAAGGGGGGGAGGCCCAAGGTCGGCAGGCTGCTTGGGCTGGAGGAAAGGTGCCTGGGAAGACACAGCTCTGCCTGGAAACAAAAGCTGTTTTTTGAAAGCTTTGTGCAGTCAACTAAGTGGGGGAGGGATCTGAGCAAAGCCAGACTGAACACCAGGGGAGACATTTCTGCTTAAAAAAAACAAAACAAAACAAAACACTAAATCCCCGAGTGTTGTTGGAGCTGTGATCTGATCAGTGCTTTAAGGGTTTTATTTGTTAGTATTAGGAAAAAAATCATAAAGTTGCCTCTGAGTCCCCCTCCCTCATTGTCCTTGGAGCAAGGTTGGGCCGCTCAGTCCCTTTTTAGGAGGCAGGCTTCTAAGGAAGGGCAGGTCTTGGAGAGAAGGCGCCAGGAGCAGGCAGGAACTGGGGTTCTGCAGAGAGCCCAGGGTTTTCGGAGCATTGGTCTGCCGATCAGACACCCGCAAGGAAGCTCTGAGAAAGGATGCAGCTGAGCTGAGGCGTGGGATGGAATGCAAGTGGGGATGTGAGCCTGGGAAGCAAAGGCATTCCACAGGCAGGGTTTCTCGAAAAAGTCCGCCTCCCCCAACACAGAGGATGCAGGGAGTGGAGACAGCCCTGGCTCTCTAGATTTCAGTAAAAAGCATTCATCGTCCTAAGGATAACAGTGGTATTTCAGACCTAAACAAGCCTCATTTTTCAATCTGTTGGAGAGAGGGCTCCAACACCCTTTAAAAGATGCCAGGCCTTACATAAAATCTTTTTGTCACAGGCCACCCATTTCTCTCTCCTGGGTGCCAAGAAGCACTCAGAACCCCCACCAGGCAATGGTTGCCCCCTTGGATCCGTTCCCCAAAGAGCTTCATCGTGACCGGGTTGCTGTCACTCTGCCTTGAGCTGATGAGCCCTGGAGGGTCTCAGGGGGGGGGCTTCCTGGTGGGAACATAGCTCTTTCAGGGAGCTCAGTCTCCCAAGTGCATTTAAACTGGAGAGAAACTCGAGTGTCTGAACTCTGCATGGGGTTAGCAGGGCTTCTCAACCTCACCATTGACGACATTTGGGCTGGAAGATGCTTTGTTGTGGGGGCTGCCCTGTGCTTTGTAGGATGTTTAGGATGTGGCCTCCACCCACAAGATGCCAGGAACATCCCCTCCCTCCCCTACCCTTCTCTGTGACAATCAAAACTGTCTCTAGACATTGCCAAATGTTCCTGGGGGACAAAGGCATTCCTGGTTGAGAACCACCGGCTAGAAGCAGTGCCCGTTTGGCAATTAGACAGCTGCGGAGACCCAGGGCAGAGCTTGGCTACACAGATCCCAAGAGAATTTTCCTCATTCTCCCTCACATCTTCATGGCCCATGTATCAAGGCTATCTTTGTTGCACCAAGTGACAGAAAATTCAACTCTAAGTGACTTCAAAGGGGGTGGATGTCCTCGCTTGTAAATGAGAAGACCAGTGACGTAGGCATAATGCTGGATCGGGCCTAGTTTGACCCAGGTAAACTCAAACAATATTATTGGGACTTGGTTTTATCTTTATCTTTGACTTTGTTCTTCCTCATATCCTCCTCACATAGGGACAAGATAGCTGCCAGTGTTCCAGTCCTGTATGTTCCTGGTTTGAGACTTTTGGAGGAAAAAATGCCAAGTGTTTTCCTTTATGTATTCCCAGCAAAAGTTTCACTGCACTTCCTTGCTCTGATTGGGTCACGGGTCCATCACCAGGCAATACACTGGGGAATGTGGTCATTCTAGGTTGTAGTCACATGCCCGCCTCTGGGTCTAGGAGGAGAGTCAACTCTGTGTATAGGACATCAAAGATGGAAAAGTGGGGGTTCCCAATAGGAGAGTTAGGGTACAACTCCCAGAGGAGAGGAGAAAGGATTCTGGATGGCAAAAAGCAACAGCTAGCTACCGGTCTTCATACTGAAAAGAAGCTCATTGTTGTGAAATACAGCAAGGTGAGAGGTAAGAGTGTAAGGAGGACTTTGCTGAATCACAGTATAAAGCTTGTGTCATGACTGTCGGAATCAACCCCCAGATGACAAACGAAAGCTTTCTTACATGTCTCTCTATATATTTTTTAATATTTTATTTATTTGAGAGAGAGAGAAAGAGAGAGAGAGAGAGAGAGAGAGACAGCGAGAGAGGAAACACAAGCAGGGGGAGTGGGAGAGGGAGAAGCAGGCTTCCTGCAGAGCAGAGAGCCTGATGTGGGGCTCAATACCAGGACCCTGGGATCACAACCTGAGCTGAAGGCAGATGCTTAACAACTGAGCCACCCGGGGCACCCTCATATATGTCTCTTACATGACTAAGTGGCAACTATATGGCTCATTCAAATGGATTCCTAAAATGGAGACTACTAGAATTTCACTAAGATTCTTCCTCTCCTTCCTCCAGAGTAACTGTTGTAGTCAGGCCCCCGCTGCCCAGCCAGGGACAGCATTTCCAGGACTGCTTCACAGCTAGGTGTGACTACATGACTAAGTTTGCACTATATGGATAAAAGGCATGACCAGACCTATGGCTTAAGATGGAAGGCCTGCCTCATGATGCTATTTCCCCTTCCCTTGAATAGAACATGAATTTACCTGAGACCCAGCTTTGACCATGCAAATGAGAAAGATGTCTTAGCAGATGATAGCGGAAAGTACAAGGACGTTGGATCCTTGAATGACCTCGTGGAGCAGAGCCTCCTTCCAGCCTGGAATGAGTACCTTCAGTGAGATCATCGTTTCTGTCTTTTCTAAGCCACTAACTTATTGCATCTCATCTATTTTACAGTCAAGTTTTCTTCATATTCTAACATTTCTGAAATTTGCTATGCCATTGGCCATACACAGTGCTCATCAGGGACCACTTTAAGTCAGGCCCCGGGGAAATATGTCATGGGTCTCTGTTCTATATGACAAACTAACTTAGAATCAGTGCATTACAAAATGGGTAAGTCCATATACAGTATAGTGATTTATCAGCAAAGATTTAGAATAATGGGTAGAGAGGACCTGCTTAGGTGTTTGTTTATTGTCCATTCGATGCACATGAAGGTTCCTTGTGGCCGGGCACCATCTCTTGTGTTGAGACCCAGAAACCGTCTCCTCATAATTTGGTCTCAGCCACGATGAGAAAACAATAGCAACATGTCATCACATTGACTAAACACTGAGCACCTAATCGTATCTTTTATTTTTTTAAAGATTTTATTTATTTATTTGACAGAGAGAAACACAGCCAGAGAGGGAACACAAGCAGGGGGAGTGAGAGAGGGAGAAGCAGGCTTCCCACCGAGCAGGGAGCCCGATGAGGGGCTCGATCCCAGGTCTCTGGGATCATGACCTGAGCTGAAGGCAGGTGCTTAATCAACTGAGCCACCCAGGAGCCCCTCGTATCTTTTAATAACATGTGTGTGTGCTTCACTTCAGCCTTGACCTGCCTTTGCCACGGACTGTTGAGTGCTTGATGCTTATTGAGGCTTCCTCTCTGTTCTGGATATCACATATTGTGTAGAAGGGATGTTTTGTGTTCCTTTGATAGAGATTCCATGTATTTCCGGCTCCAGGCACCCTCACTGGCCAAAGGCTAATGATGAAAGATGGATTTTAAACAAGGAACAGTGGAAACAGAACATTTGGTTTTGAACTTAAAATATACTTAGACCATAAAAGTCAGTTTCTACAATCGGTTTCTTTCACCATTTGAAGAAGACATAAAGTGAGCTGCTGACTTGTTTTCCAGACTTTGGGCAGGGACCCTAGGCCGAGGAGTCCCGTTTTCCAAGGCAACCGTGGGCAGGTCAGGTGCCTACAGTCACCAACCCTCGCCCCAGTCCTAGAGGGCACTGTGCCAGCCACACCTGTGTGGCAAGAGGGGAGTGTCCTCATGCCCACCCCCCGGCCGAGTGCCCTGGGTACTTTTGGTCAGAGGTGGCCCTTAGATCCACATCATCCAGAGGGGCAGGGCCAATGACCTGGGCATCAGGGAGGAAGAGAATGAGAAAGCCTGGGAGGCGAAGAGTGTGACAGAGGAGAGCTACAGTATGGCTAGGTGGCAGAACATGGGAGGTGACACTCCCTGTCCCCCATGGGGCCAAGAACTTCACCTTGGGGGTTGCTGAGAGACCATGAGACAGGAGGAAGGTAGCCATGAATGGGTGAGCAACAGCCACAAGATGTGCCTGATAAATATAATACTGAAACAGGAAAAGGGACAAGGGTCTAAGTGGCAAGTGGCAGCCTGTCCGCAGAGCCTTTATATCAAAATCAATTTAAGGCTAATCTTTTTTTTTAATATTTATTTATTTATTTGAGAGAGAGAGTGAGAGAAAAATCAGAGGCAGTGGGAGGAGACTCGCCACTGAGAAGGGAACTTGATGTGGGGCTCAATCCTAGGACCGTGAGCTCATGACTCGAGCTGAAGGCTGCCGCTTAAATGACTGAGTCACCCAGGTGCCCCTATTTAAGGAAAGAAAGAAAGGAAGAAAGAAGAAAGAAAAAGAAAGAAGGAAGGAAGGAAGGAAGGAAGGAAGGAAGGAAGGAAAGAAAGAAAGAAAGAAAGAAAGAAAGAAAGAAAGAAAGAAAGAAAGAAAGACAGAAAGAAAGAAAGAAAGAAAGAAAGAAAGAAAGAAAGAAAGAAAGAAAGAAAGAAAGAAAGAAAGAAAGACAGCCAATCCATCTGGCACTGTAACTCTAATCATCATCCAATACAGAGAGCTTCAAAGCTCCCCCAGTTAGATGGATCTGGCCCGAAGTTTGGGAGATTGGCGAGGGATCCCCAGACTGAGAGCAGTCTTTGCTGCTGGGGTTGGGCTTTAGTGAAGGCCATTCCTGCTACAAAACATTGTTGATGCCGAAGTCATGACCATTTAGTGACACCCACTGGACTTTCCAAGGATATGACACAATATAGCATGCTTTTTGTTGTCATAATATATTTTTGTGCCAATGGTGATTGGGTTGTAGGCAGGAGTTTTTCTTTTCCTGGTTTCAGAAGTGCTGTTGATTGTCACTCCCTGCATATGAAGGATCCTTCTGGTAAGATCAAGAAAGTGCCAGCATCAAACTTGAAGAAAGTGTCCAATGGCTTGGAAAAAATCCCAGACATCACAGTGAAACAGTCTTTCAAGATATGCTGCATCACTAGTGCTCTTGGTAGGAGGAATGATATTATTGGGGAAAACTCAGCAATGATCCTGAGATGAGCAGTGGTTCAGAGGAGCAGGCCTCCAATGGCAAAGGGGATTGGGATTTGACAGATGTTAGATGTCAGTGAGCCCACGCACATTCATCTAGCCACCATCATTCCCATTTTCTCTGGTTCTAGGACTGGTCTCAGCAGATTGAATTTTCCACCGTAACGTAAGACAAGGTAGTCCATCACAATGGCTTCTGTCAGTCCCAGGCCTCGTAGCTGTGCTAGAGACACAAGGCGGCACGATGTGTGGGCACAGAAATCCTCCCAGGAAAGACCCCACCCACCCACAAAAGCCACACTGATGGGACTGAGCTGCTGTGATTTCTTCCTGCTTTCCCTCTAGAGAATAAGAGATACTTTACAGTTTGCAAAGCATTTTTATTTGTATTTATTTTATCCCCTTCCATGCTTACAACCATGGGAAGGAGGGCAGACATCGTCATCGCTGCATTCTATAAATGAGAACTAGCAGTTCAGAGAAGTAAAGGGACTTCCTCGGGGGACTCTGGCTTGTACGTGACAGGGCCTGGATTCAAATGAGACCTTCAGTGCCACACCCTAGGCTCAGCCCCCTGCTCAGTGAGGTCTACTATTAGGGCAATCCCATTTCTATTTTTGTTTTTTGCATTATCTGGATCTAAATACATTTGACCCTTGAACAACGAAGGCTTTAGGGGCACCGACTCCTGGACAAAGATCTGAGTATAACTCTTTTTTTTTTTAAAGGTTTTATTTTTATTTATTTGTTAGAGAAAAAGCATGCACAAGCAGGAGGGGCAGCAGGCAGAGGGAGAAGCAGACTCCCCGCTGAGCAGGGAGCCCAATGCAGGACTCAGTCCCAGGACCCTGGGAGCATGACCCGAGCCGAAGGCAGACACTTAATTGATTGAGCCACCCCGGTGTCCCTGAGTGTAACTTTGGACTCCCCCCCAAATATTTTTTTTCCACTTTGTTTTTTTGTTTACTTTTTTTAAAATTTAATTTTATTTTTTCAGTGTTCCAAGATTTATTGTTTATGCCCCACACCCAGTGCTCCATGCAATATGTGTCCCCAGTACCCACCACCAGGCTCTCCCATCCCTCCACCCCTGCCCCCTCCAAGACCCTCAGTTTGTTTCTGAGTCCAAAGTCTGTCATGTTTTGTTTCTCTCCCTGGATTACCCTACTTCCCATTTCCTTTCCTTCTCCTACTGTCCTCTGTATTACCCCTTATGCACCACATGTAAGTGAAACCATGTAATACTTGACCTTCTCTACTTGGCTTATTTCACTCAGCATAATCTCTTCCAATCCAGTCTGTGTTGCTACAGAAGTTGGATATTCATCCTTCCTGATGGAGGCATAGTATTCCATTGTATATGTGGACCATATTTTCTTCATCCATTCATCTGTTGATGGGCACCTTGGCTCTTTCCACAGTTTGGCGATTGTGGCCATTGCTGCGATGAGCATTGGACTCCCCCAAATTTTAACTACTAATAGTGTTATTGGCTGGAAGCTTTACCAACAACACAAACTGTTGATTATCACATATTTTGTATATCGTGTGTATTATATACTGTATTCTTACAATAAAGTAAGCTAGGGAAAAGAAAATGTTATTAAGAAAATCTTATGAGAAAATACATTTACAATACTGTACTGTATTTATCAAAAGAAATCTGTGTATAAATGGAATCATGCAGGGGAGCCTGGCTGGCTCAGTCGATAGAACATTGGATTCTTGATTTCTGGGTTTTAAGTTTGAGCCCCATGTTGGATATAGAGATTAATTAATTTTATTTTTAAAAATTTCTTTATTTTAAGTCTTCTTTCTCTGGGTATTTTTTTTTAAGATTTTATTTATTTAACAGAGAGAAACACAGCTAGAGAGGGAAAATAAGCAGGGGGAGTGAGAGAGGGAGAAGCAGGCTTCCCGCTGAGCAGGGAGCCCGATGTGGAGCTCTGTCCTGGGACTTGGGGATCATGACCTGAGCCGAAGACAGTCGCTTAACCCACTGAGCCACCCAGGAACCCCTAGAGTTTACTTTAAAAAATAAAATCTGGGCACCGTGGTGGCTCAGTGGGTTAAGCCTCTGCCTTCGGCTCAGGTCATGATCTCAGGGTCCTGGGATCAAGGCCCGCATCTGGCTCTCTGCTCAGCAGGGAGCCTGCTTCCTCCTGTCTCTCTGCCTACTTGTGATCTTTCTCTCTCTGTCAAATAAATAAATAAAATCTTAAAAAAAATAAAATAAAATCTCTCAAAAAAAAAACTTTAAAATAAATATATAAACAGACTCACACAGTCCAAACATGTTATGTTCAAGGGTCAAATATAGTTTGTTTTGTGTTCATTTTGCAGGGATGGAAGTGGAGGGTGATGGTGTGGATGTTTCTTAGAGTCTCCAGAGATAATTCTTGCAGAGGAAGAACCCCAACTGATGAAACAATGTTAACTTTTGAACTGCAGCCTTTGCTAATTTCTCTTAAAATGGCATTCTCACAGGTTGCCCACGAGATGGGAGCTCTTCATGCGTTATATCCCTTGTGGACATAGGACGTACCTTTAAGAAGGGGGTGAGTAGTCTTGACACATTTTCAAGTCACACAAGAAACCAGTGCTCCTGAGTTTCATGAATTATGGGATGGAGTTTCCAGAACACTGCCCCCACCCCAAGTATTAGTATCAGTTTGCATCAGTTGACACGCTTTTGTTATTTTTTATTGAAGTAGAAAAGTTTCAAGTTTTATTTGTTTTGTTTTGTGGGATTAGCTTTGTTTGGGTGAAGAGCTCCCAGTGGAGAAAGAGAAAGGAAAGAACTAATGAACCGCCAGCCCCTAGCTTGGCCTGAGAGACTCATTTCCAGCCCCAGTGAGGGATGGAGGTAGGTGGAAGTAGAGTAATCATGTAAGACTTTGAGCAACTCAAGATACAAATAGTTTTGCTCTGGGACACAGGTGGCAAAGCATAGCCAGGGGTGACCCTAGGGATGCACCGCGAATCCGACTGTGGATCCCTCGGGACACGCTCAAATCACTGAGGGAGAGTTGACAGGGGAGGGGATTGAAGAAAGTTCGATGGGCCTTCAAGAAGACTCAGAACTAATGAAATTTAGGTCTGGATGTCGATATGACAACCCACAGGCTGGTGAGATCTGGTATCGGGATGCTGGGAGACACAGGACTTTATTCTGTATGTGTCAGTCAACTTCAAAAATCCTGTCTTTAGCTCAGATTCCATTTAAACATGCTTGCAGTAGACTCTTCCTAGTGCTGTTATCTGGGCCAGAGACCCTGGTAGCCAATTGTCCCATTCCCCCTACCTTTCTAAGCAGAGTCCTAGGAGGGGGGTACTGCTCAGAAACTCTTCCTAGGGGTAGTGGCTGGCGAGTCTAGCTGCAGCGTTTTGGGGTGGAGGAAATTGTTTTTTCCTGTTAGGGTAGAACCCCAGGTATGATGTACTAGAGGCTTCTGAGTAACTAGGTTATTAGGCAAAGATTTTTGCTATTTTGCCAGATTTGGGAATAAGAGGGAATACAGGGTAAACTGCAGGGGGAAGGATTTAGATTAGAGCAATAAAGGATTTCAACACTGAAGTCCATTTCTTTTTTCTTTTCTTTTTTTTAAAGATTTTATTTACTTATTTGACACACAGAGAGAGATCACAATAGGCAGAGAGGCAGGCAGAGAAACAGGGGGAAGCAGGCTCCCTACTGAGCAGACAGCCGGATGTGGGCCTAGATCCCAGGACTCTCAGATCATGACCTGAGCTGAAGGCAGAGGCTTAACCCTCTGAGCCACCCAGGCGCTCCTCTTGGCCCATTTCTAAAGGTAGGGAAACCTCCCTTATCTGCCACCCAGCAAGTATAGTTTATTTTTTTTTTTTATTTTTTTTTTTTAAGTTTTTTTTTAAGATTTTATTTATTTATTTGACAGAGAGAAACACAGCCAGAGAGGGAACACAAGCAGAGGGACTGAGAGAGGGAGAAGCAGGCCTCCCGCTGAGCGGGAAGCCCGATGTGGGACTCGATCCCGGGTCTCCGGGATCACGACCCGAGCCGAAGGCAGTCGCTTAACCAACTGAGCCACCCAGGCGCCCCGCAAGTATAGTTTAATGGCTCTCTGTACATCTTTTCCTGAACTTCCCCCCTCTACCTGAATACATTGCTCTTCTGTGTTCCCAGTCCTCATCACAGCACTTAACAGAACCGATCTGTGACCTGCTCAGGGGTAGAAACTGTGTTATTCTTTACTGTGTCCCTGACCTTTAGGAGACACATAGCTCATGGTCAGTGATGGTTGGTTTGACTGTAAGTGAAAAGCCGCCTTGGGATGAGAATATGTTAGTGCTCAGTGTGACGGTACTCAAACTGCTGGAGCGCCATCTGTGGGATGGGCAGGAGGGGCGAGGGAGAAGGTGTGAGTGTGGAACAAAGAAGTATAAGGCAAATGTCGATACGTATCTGCTTTGTCTAGTCCTCCTGTTCCCTCTGTCCCTTTTCTTCTGCCTGACATTGGGTCAGAAAGTGAAGATCTGGGGCACCTGGGTTACTCAGTTGGTTAAGCCACTGCCTTCGGCTCAGGTCACAATCCTCGAGACCCAGGATCGAGTCCCACATCGGGCTCCTAGCTCCGCAGGGGGTCTGCTTCTCCCTCTGACCTTCTCCCCTCTCATGCTCTCTCTCACTCACTCTCTCTCTCTCAAATAGATGAATAAAAAAAATCTTAAAAAAAAAAAAAAGAGGGGCACTTGGGTGGCTCAGTTGGTTAAGCAACTGCCTTCGGCTGATCCCGGAGACCTGGGATCGAGCCCCACATCGGGCTCCCTGCTTGGCGGGAAGCCCGCTTCTCCCTGTCTCACTCCCTCTGCTTATGTTCCCTCTCTGGCTGTGTTTCTCTTTGTCAAATAAATAAAATCTTTAAAAAAAAAAAAAAAAGAAAGTGAAGATCAGGCACTCTGAGTAAACACAAGATGTCTGTGTAAGGGCCTGTTTTAAAATCCAAGCCGCCATCCTGTTTACTCAGAAAAACAGCTCCAGGTGTTATGGACAAATGGCCCCTCGAAAACAAAGGCGAGCCAGGTTGGGGGAGAGGCCCAACCGGCTAAACCCCTTAATCTCCCATCCAAGGAGGTCCTGGGAGGTCTTTAGATGCAAACCAAGAACGGAGGGGGTCAGCCCATTACGGGTACCAGGTGCCCTATGGAGGTAAAATTAACTCAGGCAAGCCACATGGGTGGTCTGCTAGTCAGCTTGTGATTTGGGGAGGGTGGTGCCCTATAAAAGCTAGCTCGAGAAGTTAGGTGTGGTCCTTTTCCACAGAAAAGTGACCCTGGCTAGCCAACTAAATTCTGATGCTTCGCTCGAAATAAAGCTTTGCTTAACCTTTGCTTTTGTATCAGCCTCACTCCTTTAACCACGGACCCTATTTGTCTGAATGATTTCTTTCTCATTTTTTTCTTTTTTAAGATTTTATTTACTCACTTGACAGAGAGAGAGACACACACAGCAAGAGAGGGAACACAAGCAGGGGGAGTGACAGAGGGAGAAGCAGGCTTCCCACCAAGTAGGGAGCCCAATGCGGGGCTCAATGCAGGGCTCAATGTGGGGCTCAATCCCGGGACTCCAGGATCATGACCCGAGCCGAAGGCAGATGCTTAACAACTAAGCCACCCAGGCGCCCCTGAATGATGTCTTGAGAATGGCAAAAGATCTGAGGGAACAAGATGGTAGAGGCAATGAGCAAGACGAAGATCCTTCCCAGGGATCCGGGGAGGGTAAGCAGAGAAACCAAAGTGTGCTAACAGAAGTTGGGGTGGGGGGCTGAACTCTGGTGCCAGCTGTTCTCAAGAGCTTTCTCTTTTCTCTGTGAATTTCAGGTATAGGCCACTCGGAGGGGTCCTAATGAACGTGCACAGGGTTGTGCACCAAATCTGTCACGAACAGTCCCTTCGCCGGGTGCCCTGGTACCTTCCTGAGGGGGGTGGGAGACCAATCTACCAAGCACACCAACTCCAGGCAGGGGCTGATCAAACCCCAGGCTCTGTCTAGCAACTGTCTCCCTGGTGGGAGAGAACTCCCCTCAAGAGATTGGAAGACTCTCTAATGAAAGACCTGGAACATTCTAAAGTCCCTCCACTTAAGGATGACATTACTGCAAAGTAGACAAAGAAAGGCAAGGGGGGGGCACCTGGGTGGCTCAGTGGGTTAAAGCCTCTGCCTTCGGCTCAGGTCATGATCTCAGGGTCCTGGGATCGAGGCTCGGCAGGGAGCCTGCTTCCCCCTCTCTCTCTACCTGCTTCTCTGCTTACTTGTGATCTCTCTCTCTCTCTCTGTGTGTGTCAAATAAATAAAATCTTTTTTTTTTTAAAGAAAGGCAAGGGGGCTCTTTTCAACTGGAGGGTGCAGAATAGAGGTGGGGGGGGGCTGTGAACACCTTGGCAGCAGTTATGCAGAAAGCCTGCGGTATAGACGCGGGGCAGCATCCCCCCCTTCCCCCGCCAACACTGACGGTATTGCTGTCCAAGGAGAGCTGTGTAAGAGCTGCTAATTACTGAGATTCCAATAAGGGCTATGTCTTAGAAGTGATTTTTGAACTGATTGCCACTTTTTGAACTGATCGTGACTATAAGCTATAAAGGAAGGAATCTAAATAAAAGTGAAAAATCCTTTGATCACACACAAAGGAACTCTTCCAGATAAAACTACCTTTATTTCCCCTACACATCATAGCTGTCTGTTTTACACATGTAAACAAATAATTTATACACATCTACTAAGCACAGAAGTTCCCTGAGACAGGGAGCATACTTGTTCTTCCTCCTAACTCTTTACCATATCCAGTATACGATCCAACACGCAGAAGATGCTTACTGAATTGAATTTAATGGAAACAATCGCTGTATTAATGATTTGATCAGAGAACTGTCATTTTTTTATGGGAATGGGCTACTATGAAAGGAATACTAGGGTAAAGCGACACAAAACGTCATTCTAATAGCCTCAAATCCAGGAAAACATACCTATTTTTCTACCGGGCCCCAAAGGAATATTCAAATACAGTCATTCTGGAAAGCCAGCCACCCAACATTACACAGCAGAGACCTTGTTGATTGCGCTGAGTTGCTAGGCAACCACTGGGTAATTCCCTGGTGTAACAGAGATGAACCTGTCTCTGCTGTCTTGGCTGTATGTGACATGAGGAGACAAGAGGTAGAGGATAGCCAGGAACCAGGACCCCTGCACCTGGATGACACAATCCCTCCGGAAATGTGATGACACAAGAAAATCCCAAGTGCTGTCAGAAAGTGCTGGCGGGAGAATTTCATTAAACTATTAGCACAAGACATTCTGGTGAATTTTGCTGGTTTTTTACCCTGTGGGTAAATGCTGTGGGTTATCCTGTTACCCCGTCCAGAAAGCAGGAGACCAAAGCCTCGTAGTTCTGCGTGCAGATGGCTGTCAATTCGGGAAAGGGTCTCATAACTCCAACGGGGAGGAGATTTTACAAGATAAAAGCAGCCTTTTAAGTCTCAAAAGGGCCACTCAACATCGCAAAGAAACCCTACTTCTGGGTGAATAAACTGCACGTTTTCATATCTGAAGAAAACACTCTTAGTAATTTCTTTGTCTGGACGGTACTTCCCAGCCTTTTAGGCAAATGAGTTGCCCTTGGAAAGACTCCGCTCCGCCTAGGTAAACAGCACCGTCTTCGAAACAGGCTGAAAACCCGACAAAGCCCTAGAGAATGAATAAAGAATGTCTCAAAGCTTCTCTGACACCAGGAAAAATGGAAATCAAATTTAAATGCCACTTCCAATTTGGAAGGCTAAGAGTACTCATCTTAAGAAGTTTTAAAAGGACCATCTCCCAGATTAAAAAAAAAAAAAAAGAATATTCGTCCACTCCTTACTCCCACAAATATATTTGAAACTTCAGAAAGCGTTTGTTTTTCAGGCTCCTGTTTGAGACTGAATTTTGAGTTTTTGGACTCTGGGATCAGGCCATCAGTTGGAGAGAGAGCAGATTGTGAACTGAGATGAAATCAACCAGGTAGTTTTGAGGAACAGTTGGGGAAGGCTTGAGCCCAACATCTGGTGCCGATTTATCCCACCTCCGGTGATGCTGACTTGAACCAGCCCGGCTGGCCCACCGTGCAGAGTGAAGGCTGTCAGAAGGACCAGCCCTGCCTAGCCAGTGCTGGAAAGAGGAATGCTGCTGGGTGCCGTTCTGGGCTTGTCCCTGTCTGCAAAGTAGAGCCACTCACTCACTCTGTCACCTCTCCGGACTACTGGGTTTTAGACGGTTCTTCATGGAATTCCAAACAAAGTCAGCCATTCCAATAGAGCCAAATCAAATGTTAGGGAGGAGGACTGAAGAGCATTGCTGAGCAAATACCCAGAACAGGAGGGACCTCCAAAGACTGGGGCGGGGTGGGGGTATGGTAGGAACAGCAGAGGCTCTGGAATTTCCTCGCTGGAATTACTAAGTGTGGAGCGAAACCTGTCAGCACCCTCAACAAGCCCCAGTGATTCACACTGTTGGGTGCCAGAAGCTTGGAGGTGGGACAGAGCAGAGAGTGTTGGGGAACTGACTGAAGAAAAGCTTTCCAGTCTGGTCTTGCACCAGTGGCCACAGAAGTGACTCCCTCCCCTGGCTGGTGCAGGTTTCCTTTTCTAGAGTCTTGTCAATGATGTGTGAGTGCATTGTTACATTTTCAGGAAGCAGGGGGACAACTTGGTTGAATACTTACTATGTGGTGTTTTTTGCTTTGTGGGAGAAAAATATTAGATGTAATCCCTGCCCTAAAGGTGCTGAGACTCTAGCGGGGAAGTCAGATGGTTAATGACCATGCGAACCCGTCTAGAGCAAGTCACCAGAGACAGCAAGTGTTCCACTTAGGGAATAAGTGATGTCTGTCCAGAGGCTGCCCGTGATCTTGGGCTTTATAGCCAGCTTCCCATTCCTGAAGCATCAGGTTCCACTGAAGAACCCCAGCTCCCTCTGTTGCCTTGGCCTGTGTGCGCAGCCTTTGGGCAACCCCGTGCTGGGAAACACAGCTGGGATCCGAGGGCTATTTACAGAAGGGAATATAAGGCAAGATATGAGATGTGGCCCAGGAGAATCTACGAGTTAAAAATCACAGGGTTCCACACAAAGGGGAAACTGAACAGCCTTCTGGGCCATTGAGTGAAAGAGAAATTGTGAGTATATGTCAAAAACTTCATAGTCAGTGGGGGGCGAGAACACTTTTAAAATATTTCCACTATTGGGGCACCTGGGTGGCTCAGTTGGTTAAGCATCTGCCTTTGGCTCAGGTCATGATCCCAGAGTCCAGGGGTTGAGCCCCCTGGCAAGCTCCCCACTCAGTGAGGGGTCTGCTTCTGCCCCTCCCCGTGCTCCTTCTCTCACTCTCCTCTTCTAATGCACACATTTACTCTCAAATAAAATCTTTTTTTAAAAAAATATTTTATTTATTTATTTGACAGAAAGATCACAAGTAGGCAGAGAGGCAGGCAGAGAGAGCAGAGTAAACAGGTTCCCTGCTGAGCAGAGAGCTGATACACCTCTATCCCAGGACCGTGGGAGCATGCTGAGCCAAAGGCAGAGGCTTTAACCCACTGAGCCACCCAGGCGCCCAAATAAATAAAATCTTTAAAAAATATATATATTTCCACTGTAAAGATTCTAGGTAGGTCTAACAGTAAAAAGGCAGCTGCTGAGTGGTTTGTAAAGTTAAGTGGTTTGAAGTCACCATTATCTCCCACCCCCACCCCACAGCAAATCTCTCTACCCCGGGGCAGTGTGGACAACCAGATGGAGGTGTTGTGTGCAGAGTTTGCCTTTGTGGTGTGCAGGCTCCATTTCTGGCTGTACCTAGTGCCTTCTGGCTCCCCACAGGTTTCCCCCTTAGCGCAGCAGGAAAGGGTGTGGTGGTGTGGCTTCCCCCGGAACATGGAGGCAGTCTAGCAGATGGCTGAAGGCAAGGACTGTGGAATTCAAATCCTGGCTCCACTCCTTACTACCAGGGACACTGGCAAATGACACGGAGTCTTTATCTTAGTTCACTCCTCCATAAAATGAGAATAGTGATACCACCCATCTCATGGGACTCTGCGAGAATTAAATTAGTAAATCTAGGCAAAATACTTAAGACAGTGTCTGGTAAATAGTAAACATTCTGTGTTAGTGATCATGAGAAAAAATTTGCTTTGGGCTCTAGAGTATTTGCATGTCAAACAGTTTTACTAACAGGAATTTCAGGTACAGGCAAGAAGATGGTGAGCTTCCATTGCCCCTGAAACCAAATCCGGGCCTGTATTTACGTCCTGATCGTAGTCTAAATGTTATCCTTTGTTGCTCCTTTCCAGATAGCCCCTAAGAATGTGAGCCCCAAACCAAGCTGGCTGGTGGGGGCCTGGTCACCCAATTGCTAAGAAACAAAGGAGCATACATCCCACTTTCACCTACTTCTAACCGTGGGATCTGTAAAACCCCTCTGCCCAGGCACAGGCTGGGGGCTCCTGTCCTCTTCTCTGACTGACTCCCAGCTCTGGGACTGCGGAGCACACGCATAGCTACCTTCCCAACAAAGCCTCTTAAAACACTGTGAAGTGGTCAGTACTGATAATGCTAGATTCAGACTAGAGGATAATTATTTTACAGATGGTTAGACTAATGTTGGGAAAAATAAAAATGTTTAGAAAAAGACGGTTCTCAAATGCTGGTCCAAGAACTGATGATGCCAGTCCTTAGGGTGATGTTTTCACTGGTCCTCAGCAACACTGGAAAAATAAGAATCATGCAATGAATTTTTCATAAAGGAGAAATTATTTAATTTCCAAATCATGAGATGATGGCCTCTCGTCCTTCCATTGTATATGTGGGGGAAGATGTTAAAATGGCCTTCTTTTAGAAAATGGTATTGATAGGAGTAGGGATTTGAAATTGGATCATTTGAATACTTTCACTGCTATTACACTATTTTAATTACTTTAAAATAGTTCTAAACGAACTTTAATTCTAAAGTCAACTTTATTAAAATAAGTATTAAACAACTATTTACAAGTATTTTAAATTATATATTGTATACTTGAAAATTTCTTCAATAGAAACTTGAAGGTTGACTCTTCATGGCATCCTTTATGCAGGACTCAAAATGCAAATCCTCACATGGACAGGGAAGTTAACTTAATGAAATGGTCTGGGTGGAAGGGCAGCTTCTGACTCCAGACTGTGGCACTCCAAGACAGGAGAGAGGAAAAGAAGCCTCAGTGTAGCATTTAAGGGAGCAGGTCTCCCCCTGCTGGCAATGGTGGTTACAAAATGAGTCTTGAACCTCAACTGGTAGGGAGGACTCAAACTGAAAAGGATTCCACAGCAAGAATTTGTGCTTGGAAAACTCAGTCTTCGTCATAGGAACCTGAGCCTAACCATGAGTGTGACAGTAAAGATTAAATAAGTCATGGCACCAGGAAACTATCAACCAATATGCTCATTGACAAACCCTGGCAAATTAACAAAGCCAGGAAGAAAATTTTTTCCATTGGTTTGGTTATAGAAAAATATTACCCATTTTTAAAAAATTGCTCATTTTCATGAGTTGCTTATTTTATATCACTAATGATATAGAACTATACTCAATAAAAATGACACCTATCAGTAAATTGGTCTGATTCATTTGATTCCATTAACAAACTTGCCTTTGAAATTCAAGTTACTGATACAGCATGGGTATTCATATGATAGGTAAAGTCAGGTAAATCTGGTTCACTTGCACCTTCGGAGGACTAACATAATCCTCATGCTTTGGCTTATTTCATTTATTCTCTTTTGTCAGCTATGTGTTATGCCATCATCTGCTTCCATTACATCCAACTTACTTCCAGTAAATCCAACTTTTATCTGTCCTTCTTAAAGCTTTACCTTCTGCTCTCTTCCTCCTCCCACAAGGAAAAAAAAAACAACTGAAGACTATTTTTTCTTCCTTGATTTTATTAGATTATGTTCAGACTCCTCTGGCATTTACCACATTCTCATATAGTGTATTAGAACAAGTCTTTCCTGCATCAGGTTCTAAGGTTTCTGAAGACAAAGACTTTTATCCTGCCCCCCCAAAAAGCAATATGGCTAATGGTTAAGATCTTGGACTTAGTAGTTTGTGTCATCATGAGCAGAAACCTCAATGTTCTCATCTATCAACTACAAATGAAACTAGCACCAACCTCATAAATTTGCAGAGGCATGTTAAGAGAATACATGTAAAGCTGCCTGGCTCTTAACTACTTGATAATTGTTAACTATTGTTTTCACTCCCTCCATCCATCCCCTCAACAAAAGCTTTACATGCTGTAGGCATTCAATTATTTGTTGGTGGGGCTTATGCTAATAAATACATGCATATGTAGTATGCATTAGCATTATCTGTGTCTAGAGTACTAACGTGATTAACCACGACCTAGCAGCTCTTACAATTCGATTACCAACACAGGGTTATCTCCCCCTCCCGTGATCTAGATCAGCGCGCTCGAACACAATTCTCTGTATACTGGCAAACTGCGCTGTCCAGTAAGGTAGCCATTAACTACATGTGGTCACTGAGGGTTTAAACTGTGGCTAGTACAACTGGGAAGCTGAGATTTTTGTATTCTAGTTAGTACAATGCCCCCTAGTGATCAGTGGCTATTGGACAGGGCAGCTCTAGAACTTGCCTCCACCTGTCGGTCTCTTCAAATTCACCCAAGGACTTTTCTATTTTGTAACTTTCATAGATCCGATGCAAGAGGATTGATCCCAACCCCTTTTTCTTTAGCTATTACAGGGGCGCTCACTGTGACACTTCGCCTCTTCACCAAAAGAGGGCGGGAGAGACAGTATCCATGTAAAACCCAGGGGCTCGGACAGTCGCACGAGACAAGGGAGTGAGTCAGATATCAAAGAACGTGAAACCATCCAACAGAAATACTGACTCCGAGCCTGCGTCATGGAGGGCTGTCTCGAGAGGTGGCCGGGAATGCTAGCCAGCCGCCGCGACAGGCGTGGCAAAAACGTGAGCCGCGCGCGGGGAGTTGGGGAACGCCTCCGCCAGGCCCAGACCGCGGCGAGGGTGCCCGCCTGCCCTCCCACGGCGGATGCCACCGCCTCGGCCTCACGTGCACGTCAACAGGCCTATCCCGGTCCCCAATCCTAAGGGTGTCCCTGCGTACAAACCGAGAAAGCCGTTCCCAGCCAACCTCCGCCCGCTCCCGCAGAATCACGGCTCGTGCCGTCTGCTAGAAGCCCGCCCACCCGTGACTCCTCAAAGCCCCGCCTCGAATCCGTGTCGCCGCTGCCCTAGGCTCAAGATATCCTGAACAAAATGGCGACGAACCGGGGGAACCAACCATAGAGACGCCCGCCTTCCGCGGAGAGAACGCAGGCCTCTTAGGGACGCCCGCGATCTCCCGCCTCGCCTTCCGGTGTTGGGGGGCCCTTCTAGGAGAACCTCGACAGTCTCCATGGTGCCGGTTCATCCGAGTCGAGTCATGTGACCGGAGAACCGCAGGCGGAGGGAGGAAAAACGGGCGGGAGGCGGGAGCTGGCGGGGAATAGCTTCAGACTCCGCGCGGACGGGGTTGTCATGGAGCCGCGGGGCCGGGCTCGCGCATGCGCTGCCTAACGGGCTGGGCCGGTCGTGGAGAGGCGACCTCGGCCCTAGGTGAGAGAGGGAGGGTTGGGCCCGGGGTCAGAAGGGTTGCTTGGGGAGCGTGGGGAAAGGAGGCAGGAGTAGGGGAGAGAAGGGAGGCGACGTAGGCAAGAGAGTGGACCGACCTTTCGGGGAACAGAGGGTCAAATGGTGGGAGCCGGAGGCGGTGCGTCTGTTCCCCTTCTACTTGGTTGCTTTTGCTGCGAGGGGCGCGGCTGCGTGGGAGAGGGGATCGCGGGAAGCTGGGGGCTGTGTGTGGGGAAGTGACTTGTATGAGCAGCGAGTGGGGTACGCAGTCAGGGCCGGTGGGCCCTGGTCTAGCCCTGCCGGGCGTCCACGCAGCGGCAGGAGGAGAGCCCGCAGGCCTGCGGGACTCAGCGGAGGAGCAGGGAATGGGCAGGTGAATGGGAGCGGGGCTGGTAACCCGGTGAGGGTCCTGGGCCTCTAGTTAGGGGGTGGATTTAGTGCCCCGTTCTGGGCTCAGGACGCAGGTGTGCTGTCTTTTGCAGAGACCTTCTGTCACCCATTTGGCTGGTGGTTTCTCACGGGTGGTCAGTTTGTCAGATACAGTGCCAGGTCGTGGGGGAGAAGGTGCGCAGTGCCAAGTAAGGAGTTAGTGGTGGGTGGGTGGGTTTCTGATCCAGGCCCAGGGCGCAGCCAGTCTCTCTGTTATTGCCCAAGTCCTGGCAGTACTCATTGCCTGGGCCTTTGCCCTTTGCCCTGGGAGTCTGGTGGTATTCCAGTCACAGCAGGGTCCTAGGGTCTGCCCAGTTCTGCCCTGCTTAGCTGGCAGGCTGGTGGATGCCTGGAGGGTGCTCCTGCTGCCTGGTGCAGATGCAGCGTGGGCTGGTGCGAATGGGGAGGTGGGCACTGTTACTGTGAACCCTTCTGGAAGCTGGCGATTTGGAGAATTTTGCTAATCTTGTCTCCTCTTTGAAAGAGGAGAATGGAGGGAGCTGTATCTGATTCCACACAGAGGACATTTTATGGAATCGGGGTTCAGGACCTTTGACATAAATTTGCAGCCAAGTTGGAGAATAGAAATGGATGTGAAGGGGAAGACAAAGTATTATTCGAGATTTAGTTTGGGGAGAGGTGTCTCCCCTCTGTTAAAGCACACAGACATTTCCCAAGAATGATGTCTCCCACATGGAGACCAAGACAAAGTAACTTCAAGGCAAAGCTAGTAATGTATTTCTAATTCTAACTCGGATTACTTATGATTTTCTGGGTGGTAAGGTCTTAATTTCTATGGCCTTGTGCATTTTGTATTTAAGCCCCAGCTTGGGCTTTCCCCTCACACCTCTGTCCATGCACGCATGTTATCCTCGTGATACATTTTAAAGGGAACTTGAGCTCTTGGGAAAGTTGCCAAGTGTCTATAAAAGGAAAGGTCTGAGAGCAGCATTTCACATCCTTTCCCTGTAATCCTTGGGTCTCCCTTTTGTTATAAGCCTAAATCTCCATGAAGATTTGTTTCTGGATTAGACGACCTTTAATTCAGTTGGTGAATTTATCCCTGAGGTTTCACCTTAGAAGGAGAGGTAAATGAGGTACCTGTTTCACCCAGGAGACCAGACCTGGAAGTTAGATCTTGAGATGACCATGGTGTTTGGAAATGCACAGTCTTGACCTTCAAGCTGTTCGGGTATTTCGGTGACAGCTAAGCTGTGAGGCTATCAGCGGGACTCACGCAGGACAGATTTGTTGGAATATATTATTCTGTTGAGAATCTCACACATTAGTTGTGGGGGTTTGAGGTTGCAAAGATGAAAAAAAAATAACTCAAGGTTGAGGAGACAGACAAATAACTAGACTATAATGTAAGGAGTGTAAAAATAGAAGAGCCAAGTGCTATGGAGCGCTAGTTAGAATTTTATGTTATACCTGTTTATATAAAGTTCTGTATTTTTTAATTCACTTTCCATTATGAGTTTTATGTGTACTATTCCCTCTGGGAACGTTTTGGACAGTGTGTCACATATGCAACTAGAAGAGGCCCGGTTAGGTCGATTCTGACAGTCTGGGGAAACTTAAGTTGGAGTCCTTTCCATGGAGGGTCAGGCATGGGAAGATCTCAGGTGCTTGTAAAGCAGCATTAGTGGTTTCCAGTCTGTGCCAGGAAGCAGGAGATGGCACGGTGGGTAAGAGCTTAGTAACCCAGTTTCAACTGCTAGTCACCTTATAAGCCTCTACCTTGAGTGTAAAATAATACTGAGGAGGAAAAGAAGTCTTGAGGTTTTCAGACTGCCATTTGCATGACCCTGGGTTTGAGAGCAGTGAGGGTAAGTGCCATCACTGTGTGCTTTTCTTGTGTCCCCGGCCCACGAGTGGGTCTGTTGTTCACTGGCTAACTGGTGTCCCCAGAGCCACTTCCAGGAAGGCGGTGCCTCTTAGAGAAGAGAGGTCAAGGTGGGATGATGTAGCCCTTCATTGTCCATCCCACATTCCTAAGACACCAAGGCTTTCTGTTGCTTAAAAAGAACTTTGCTTTGGACAGAGGCTTTCGTATTTTTAGTCACTTTCACATCCAAAGCAGTCCGTTTGCTTTTATCAGGTGGATTATGCGTCCTTCATTGCCCACTACCACCGCTTCTCCAGGATTTAACATTTCTTGCATCTGTTCTCCTTTTAACCTGTTAGTCACCGTTTGTATGTGATTCCACAGATCCGCACCTTCTCAATGAACCAGAAAATTCCTGTGTTTCTTCTGTAGTTCTGTTGACCACACTTTAATAACAGTAGCAAGACCTGTTTGGTTGTCTTATCAAAATGCCTGTAGACTAAATTGGAATGCTCACCTGAAACACCTGCAAAATAATTCACATCTAGTAAGGTAATGTGAAAACTTTGCCAAGTGCTTCATTCATTGCAACTCACATGAGCTACCTTCCTGATCTAAATCAAGAGCAGGGTCAGACTTCTGTAAGTCTGATTGCCCATCTATCCACAAGTTATACCTCCATCCATTTCAAAAAAGCTTCCTGCTCCCTTTCGGTGGTGTTATTTCAGGAAAATGAAACTATGCGCATTTGTTGGGTTCCATACAAAAGGGTCCTGATTTAATAAGACATACAAAATAAGGTCTCCCTTTTATATTTTTTTATTTATTTTATTTATTTAAGATTTATTTATTTATTTATTTATTTGGCAGAAAAAGGCATAGCAAGAGAGGGAACACAGGCAGGGGGAGTGGGAGGGGGAGAAGCTGGCTTCCTGCTGAGCAGGGAGCCCGATGCAGAGCTTGATCCCAAGACTCTGGGATCATGACCTGCGGAAGGCAGATGCTTAACCAACAGCTGCTCAGGTACCCCCTGGTCTCCTTTTTAAACTGGATTATTCATGCTGTCCAATTTCATAGCCACCCAGTAGAGATGCTGCTTTTCCGTTGTGCTATGCAAGATGGGACAGTGTTTATCTTTTATGCACATAGGACTTAACTTGTGCCCAGGAGTGCGTGGTTTGACATGGATTGAATGGGGGAAGCCAGTCCACTTGAGTGAGTGAGATAGGATACAAAATACTTTTTACCTGGGGTTGTGTTTAAAATTCAGTCTCATTCAGATAAATTCCCTTTAGTCCACTTCTACTGCATGCAACATGCAAAAGTATGAGCGAGAGGGTTGTTCAAGGGAGCTTATAAACATCCTTGTCTTTAATTTTATCTTGAATCACTTCTCTCCTTCTGGAGCTGTTGATGTTCTTCACTATATCCTCTGCTACAGACGTGTTCGGACTTGACATTTCAGGGGATTCCAGATACACTGCCCTTTGGCAGGGAACCCCACTCAGAAGGGCAAATGGATGGAGGTGCAAGTGAACTGGTTTAAAACCTTACCAGGCGTTGCTTGTACTTGGTATTTGTCCATTCATGCCACTGTAAAAAACAGCACAGACTGGGTAGCTTATAAACCACAAAAATGTATTTCTCACAGTTCTGGGAGCTGGAAGTCCAAGGTTTCGGAGGCCAGCACAGTCATCTCCCAGGTCACAGAGTATTCACTGCCCTCCTGTGGTAGAAGGGGCAAGGGGGTCTCTCTGGAGTCTCCTTTATAATGTACTCATCCCATTCCCATGGACTCCACTGTCATGATTTAAGCACCCCCCAAAGGCCCCACCTCCTAATACCATCCTCTGGGGGGCAGTTGTTAGGATTTCAACATATGAGTGGGGGCAGGGGAGGCAAGACACAAACATTCAGACCTTAGTGCCTACCCACTTGTTACTGTCACTGCCATTTTCCCTGTTTTCTTTATTCCTGCAATAACCTTTGTGTTCTTACTATGCCATCCTCATCAGTGCCATTCCACCAGGAGGCAGAGGACCTTGTTAAATATCTGAAATGTCCTCAGCTTCTGCCACCCCTTTGAAGGGTTCTTTTGTCTCGTTCTTTGCACTGTTAGCCAAGTTCTGGGTCTGCCGTGGACTCGTGTGACACTGGGGCAAGTCTAGGCTTCTCTGGGCTCCCAACTTGTACATGTGACAGCCTCCCCAGCATCTCCACTTGGATGACCTACAACCACTTCTCTCTACATGACCAAGATTGGACCGGCCTAGCCACACCACCCAGTCCCTCCGTGCCCTTCTTGGGCTGCCTAGCTCAGGAAACGGTCCTGCCATCTACCTCCCAACATGCAAGTCACCAAGTCCCATCAAGTCTTCCTTCTAAATCTGTCTCCAGTCTGCTTTCCTCTGTCTATCTCCACTGCTACCACTTTAATTCACCAGGGCTACTGTGGTAGTACCCGAATGATTCAGTGCCTCTCTTGCCTCTCTCCACTTTATTCTCAGTCCAGAATCGAAAATGCTTTGAAAATGCTGATCGATCACAAGTTATAAGGCACTGTCTGTCTGGCCCCCACCAGTCCCTCTAGGTGCAAGTGCATACCCTTCTACCCGCCTTCACTGCGCTCTGGCCTCCCTGGCCTCTCAGATCTTTGAATGTATCAGATTCTTTGCTCCTTTAGGGCCTTCACAGGGCTACATCCCACTCATCCCCTTTCCCCTGGCTAACTCCTCTGGACCCCAGCTACATATCACTTCCTTAGGAAAGCCTTCCCTTGCCCAGTCCCCCCCAAACTACTTTCAGCCCCTCCCCTCATAGCTGTTATCAAAAATACTGATTAAGTGGAGCTCCTGGGTGGCTCAGTCCATTAAGGGTCTGCCTTCAGCTCAGGTCCTGATCCTGGGGTCCTGAGATCAAGCCCCACATCGGGCCCGTTGCTCAGCTACTCAGCAGAGAGCCTGTTTCTCTTTCTCCCTCTGCCCCCCACTCTCTCATATTAAATAAATAAAATCTTTAAAAAATGCTTAAATAAATGTATGATATTTAATTTGTGTCTCTCTGGCTCTCTAGACCTTAAGTTCCAGCAAGGTAGTGACCATGCCTCTTCTGTGTACTTTGTATTGGTCCGAGCACAATGCCTACTTCATAGCTGGCACTGGATAGATAACTTTCTAAATGAATGTCCCTTAACCTGAGCCTCAACTTCCTCCTCTGTAAAATGGAAGAGCAACTGACGAGGATATTGACAGCAGTAATGTGTGTGGACTTGTATAGAATCAAGGCCCTATTATACATGGCCTTACTTGTGCAGAAAAGTTCTTTTTAAGCCAAAATGTAGCCCACGCATATGAAGAGTTGTGTTTATTCGGTACCTCCTCCGAAGTGAAAGGTTCATTTGAGCAACTCTGCCGTGGAGGTGGCACCAAGTCTGGGGCCTGCCAGTGCCCGCCAGGAAGGCAGGCCTTGTCCAGGATGGGCACCACCTCTCCTCCCTTCCTCAGGGAGCAGGGGGCGTTACCCCTTCCAGAAACCCTAATCAAGTGTGCCTTTGTTAGCAGTTTACAAAGCCTCCACTGAGCATGGTTTGTGTGCCCTGAATTTGTAATGGAATTGGAGGGCAGGAGAGGACAGCGAACCTCCTTTTGGGTAGAAACCATTCTCCTGTGTAGCAAACTTGAAGCCCATGTAAGCGGGGGCCTCTGAGAAAATATGGAAGAAGTGGGCGAGGCCAGTGTTCTCTGCCCTCACTTTCCTCACCGGCTGGATCACCTGTGTCAGCTCTCCAGGCACTGTCTTCTTATGTAATTGTTGTTTTTCCCAGGGCAATCCAGATGAAAGCAGGACTGATGAATCCACTCCCAGCCCAGTAAAACATGGAGAGGAAAAACTCGTCCAGAGAGAGTCCCAGAAGACTCCCAGCCAAACTGGGCAAAGGCACAGAGATGAAGAAGGCGGCTCGTCAACTCGGCATGGCAGCTGCTGAGTCAGATAAGGACTCTGGATTTTCAGGTTAAAAATACCTTCTTTCCACATTGCAATGAATGATTTGCCTAAAACTCCTCCTAAAAATGTCCTCCCTAAAACTCATTTGTGTGATAAATGTGGGAAGCATTCACGAACAGGATAAATAACTGTCTTAGCTCTTAAAATGGTAACTCTGATGCCATATGGTGGGCTACCCATCAGACTCACCAGGGTCAGTTCTGAAGGAATGGTCTGCCATCTTTTTTCAAATAAGATTCACTCAACTTTAAAATCTTACGTGTCCAACTGTTGCAAGTGGTCACTGGAAAAAAAAATACTTAAATACTCACAGTTCTGTTGTCTCAGCTCGTTTTTCAGAGTAATAACTACATTGCTGGGAAAAAAGTACTACTGCACGGTGTCAGCAGTAGCAAATGAAACAAAAGTCTTATATAATTTAAGATAACTTTTCGCTAAGATAGTAATTTTGCCTTGTTTAAAAACATTTTCCCTCACAACGCATCCCTGCCTGGCTCTGTGCATGCTTGTATTTGGACTAGGAAACCCCGAATGCTGTTCCAAACTGGTGACTCTGTTGGAGACAAGCAAGTAGAATGGTTTTCAGGTTTCCTCACTAGTTTGTGTTAAACTTTATCTGAAAGGGCTAGCTGCCTAAACAGTGAGTCCTTTAATTTTGTGCTGGGCACTTTGATTTTCAGGTTTGAAGGTAATGGCTTAAATATGGCTCTAGTGTCAACATCTTTGGCCAAGAGGACACAGAGAGATGATGTCAGGGGCTTCTGGCTGGGTCAGCATCCTGAGAGTAGAGCCCTCTCCTAGAGGAAGATTTATATTACCCAGCTTCACAGAAACTCATCAGTCCATCTTGTTGATTTATTAATTTATAGTGTGAAATGCAGCTGTTAGAAAAATGAGAACTCTCTCATCCCTGGATTGGTGTGTTTTCTCCCTGTAGGCATGTTGCATGAGAAGCCAAATTAAAAATAGATTGTTGCTCAGAGAGGAACAGAGTACCAGTCTAATCAAAGGATTCCCGGTCCAGGGAAGGAGGGCCAGCTTATTAGCCCTTTGGGTTTTTCTGCTCTCTGAGCATTGTTTCCCAGGCTTGACTCATCATAAGACTCATCTGAGATTCTTGTTAAAAATACTGATCACCACCACCCAGGTATGTCCTGATTCCCCTGAGGTCCTGCTAAAGGAATCTCATCAGTGTTACTCATTTAATTAGCAAAATGCGTTTTCAAACTCACAAAGGAGTTGGAATACCTACTGAGTAATAATAATGATGTTAACACTTACATAGTATTTACCATATAAGTTCTGTGTAACCAATGGCTGGCTGGCAGGCCAGCTGCTGATGTATAATGTTTGCCAGTTTCCGTGGTACATACACTCTCCTGAGGGCCAGTTAATTTCAAGCTACTAATACAATGTTACCAAATGTGGAGATGGGAAGATTTGGGGAATTAGAGATGTATAGTCTTAGTCCCTATGAGCTGGTAGGAACCAGCTGCAGCACACCGTGGCATGGATCTTGCTAAGTAGTTCACATAAAATAAATCATAACAACTATCCTATAAGAAAGTAGCTGTTATGTTCCCCATTTTACAGATGAGGAAATTGAGGCATAGGAAGATTACATGATTTCTGGGATGCCTGGGTGACTCAGTCCCACTCTTGATTTTGGCTCAAGTCATGATCGAGGGTCATGGGATTGAGCCCTGTGTCAGGCCCCACTGAGGCTCCACTTAGTGCACAGTCTGCTTGTCCCTTTCCTTCTCCTTCCCCTGCTCACATGTGTGTGTACACGTTGTTGCTCTCTCTCGAATAAATAGGCAAATCTTTTAAAAAAATTTTTAAAAATGTTGTTAAAAAAGAAGGATTACATAAATTCCAAGATCAGTTAACTGCTCAGTGGTAGAGAAGGGATTTGACTCCAGGGATGTGTGATTCCAGTGCCTTACCTTTCAGCACTCTTGCTCAGTACTTAAGTGGCAAGCTCTGATGAAATTCTTTAGGTTAATGTCAGCCAAATCAACCTCATCAATTCATGTATTCATTCAATAATTGATCAGGAGTAGTCAGTGATGGGGAGTACACTTTGACTGAGACGCTCGCAGTTGCTACACTGGAGTGAAAATATTCTGTGGGGACTAAAACCTACATGTGGTGGGCACTTGGGTGGTTCAGTCAGTTAAGTACCTGCCTTCAGCTTGGGTCATGATCCCAGGGTCCTGGGATCAAGTTCCGCATTGGGCTCCCTGCTCAGCGGGGAATCTGCTTTTCCCTCTCTCCTCTCCTCCCCTCTGCTTATGCTCTACCTCCCACTAGTGCTGTCTCTCTCTCAAATAAATAAATTGTGTAAGACTGATGAATCACAGACCTGTACCCTTGAAACTAATAATACATTATATGTTAATAAAAAAATAAATAAAATGAATAAAATCTTTTTAAAAAGTAAATAAACCTACATTTGTTGTGGCTCTGCACGCTTTTTGGTGTCCTATAAGACAGCCACAAGATTTCCTTGCTTTGGCATTCCATATATACTGACCTTTGGCCCAAACTCATCAGGGACTGGGCTGAGATTATGGTTGAAGTTTGCACGTGGATATGGTGCAGTTCTTGTTATCTGAACGATAACAGTATTGCTATGGATTAAGCTTAGGTTATTCCAGTTAGACTTTTATTGGTTAGGATGGTGTATGAGTTTGCTAGGACTGCCATAAAGTTTCACAGACCGGGAGGCTAAAAGAGCATGTTTATCATCTCATAGCACTGGAGGCTAGAAGTTTGAGATCAAGGTGTGGGCAGGGTTCATTCTCCAAGGGAGAATTTACTAACCACCAGACTCCTCTCCTGGAGATCATGATAGTGAACGTGGGGGGTTGGGTGCTGAAAAGTGGGTTTTACTGCTTTTTACATGTGTCTCTCGTGATTTCTGTGATCAGACCGGTTCAGGAAACATTGTAGGCCTAATGTCTCTTTTTTTTTTTCTTTTATTATCACATTTGTTTCTCATCTCTTTTTGGTATTATGAAGGTAATACGTGCCCATTGTAGAAGCTTTGAAATTTAGGAACACGCAAAGAGGAAAGTAAACATTATCCATAATCCCACCACCGATTATTGCCAGGATGTTGATGTTTCGGCGTGCCTTCTAACAACCTCAGCCTTGTCAGGCCACATGTTTTGTGGTGTGTCCCCAAGTCTGGACAGTTTTTCTGATAATTGCCTAATTCTCTATGTCAAAGTGCTTTTTAAGAAGCATTGTGTTGTTCAGCCATAAGATGGGACTAAAAATCATCGTTATGCCCAAGAGAGCGGCCCCCCTGAGTGCCTCCGGCTCTCCTGGGCCGCTGCCAGGGCATGAGTTCATCGGTGCCCGAGTTACCATTCCAGGTACCTGGGAGTGTGATGGGATTTGTAAAACACAGGTCGTTTTTCCCATTTGAATTAGTTTCCCAACTTTATGTTTTGAAAATTTCAGGTATTCATTAAACAGAACGAACATCACCAATGTCTCATTCAGATCCACTGAGTGATACCATTTTGTCGTATTGCTTTATTTCTCTATACACGTACATACCTCTTTCTGTTCACACCGTATATACCTATATATAAGCATATATACTTCAGTAAAGATCTCCTAAAAGAATAACATTCTAATGTATAATTACAACATCAGGGTCGTAACCAAGAATTTTCACATCGATGTAGTTATTAATTAGGCGGAGTCCGTGTTCAGGTTTTCCCCTTTGTCTCCGTAATGCCCTTTGTAAGTGTTTGTATTTTTGTCAATTTGTTTTGGATCCAGGATCCAGTTCAGGATTGTGCGTTTCATGTATTTGTCACCTGATTTGGCCTAGAACAGTGTCCTCATCTTTCCTTGCCTTTTTCTTCCTCCTCTTCTTTCCTTTGTTTTCTTTAATGACAGTGACATTTTTGAATGAATTAGGCCTGTTGTGCTGTAGAATGTCTCACTCTCTGGATTTTTCTGGTAGTTTCCCCATCATTAGAATCAGGATAAGAATTTTGTTTTGACCAGAGTGCTACAGATTTCCTTCTAGATAGTTCTGTGTCTTTTCGACTTGACCCCATTTGTGTTCGAGCACTTCCTTGCTTTCTGGGAACATAAGATGTCCAGGCTCATCTTGTACTTTCCACTGCCACTTGAATTGGACTTAGCTGTTCATGGATCCCTGGTTTTCTTTTTCTGCAGAACGGTGTTGAGAAACCAAGATCCATGTGCTAGGTGTGCATTTTTGCTTCTGAGGTCCTTTGTCTCTGGCCCTGGTTCTTCACTAGAGGTGCACATTCGGAATCCTTGTGCTTTGTGAAAGTCCACTTGCCTGGGCACCAGATAAATCATTCAGTAGATTGAAGGGAGGCCCCCAACATCTGCAAATTCTAAAAAAAATCACTAGAGATTCTGATTAAATGCAAGTGTTGACAGTTTTGCTCATTTAAATTATAGTCACATTTCTGTCCTGCCTCAGCCAAATTAGTCTGAGATTCCTGATGAGCATGTAATGCATTCCCAGACTCCTCACTAGCAGGGTTAGGGTGGTCTCCGTTTACTCTAGCAGGTAGCTAATTAAGTCCTGTTGGTATGGATTTCACATCGGGCATCCTCATTTTCTTTACCCCAGAGAGTGTCTTTCTCTCTCCCATTGTGCCAGATCCCCAGGGGCACCCTCCGTGTGCATTTAAGATACTAGCACCTCCTTTGTTGGAGGTGTTGGGTGGAGGGGGGTAACAAAGACACATTTTAAATTTCAGCTTTGATGAACTTACCCAGAATCGTGCAATTAGAAAATTTAAGATGAAGCTCTTTAAATTTCAGCATGGATATAAATTTTGAGGTTGACAGGTTGGTTTTGTTTTTATTATCGTATCTTGTGTTGCTCAGAGCCTCCAAACGTCTTAATCCTGCCCCAGGTCACACACACACTCACCTCCCCTCTCAGAAGCAGATTCTTGATAGTAATGATCTAGCTTTGAAGCCTTCAACCTGTTTCTCCTGTAGACTGGTGGTGATTACTTTCACATAAACCCTAATTGATGCAAGCTTTTGTCTGTAATAGAGTTAGAAAGGAAGTCTGCATTACTAGGGTAGTGATTTGTAATCTTTTGGGGTAGGAGGAGTCATGTGTGGATTCCACTGAGAAGACAATGAAAGCTAAATACCCACTCAGAAAAATTCACAAAAACGTATATCACAGATATTCCATTCCATTTCAAGAAGCCCGTTAACTCCTTAGAAGGTCTGCTCAGGAGCCCCCAGCCTGGATCCTATCCGAACTGACCATTCTTGTGCCCAGCAGATGGGAGCTCAGAGTGTCTGAGCTCGGCGGAACAGATGGAGTCCGAGGACATGCTGAGTGCCTTAGGCTGGAGCCGGGAAGACAGGCCACGGCAGAACTCCAAGACCGCAGGCGGTGCCTTCCCTGCGCTGTCCCCGATGGTTGTCATGAAGAATGTGCTGGTCAAACAGGTGAGGAGGACTACTGTCTCCATTGAAGTTTCTGAGCTCCCTGTGTACAGCGCCTCTCCCTCTGCGACAAGGAGAGGTTTTAGAAACAGACCATGGGAACTACAATGGTGATGCATGCTTCTGTCCTGGGAACAGTGGTTTCAGAAAGACTGCAATAATCATGACTTGTGCTCCCATTTTCCAGACAGTAGGACTACTTTATTTCTGTATTCCTGGTTTGTCCAGAGGGGCCCCAGGATTCTTTAGTCATGACTACGGGAACAAAGCAGCAATGTCCTGACTTCCACGGTGCATTCTAACATAGGGCAGAATTGAGTGTAGAAACAAAAGAATCTCTTTAATTTGAGTTGCCCTTGAATTGAGAGATGTAGGATGTATTTACTTGTTTGAGCAGTAGAAGCAATTTCCATGTTCTCTCAAAGCCGTGACATCAGTGAGAAGGCAGATCTTCGGCTTGGGTATGGCTGTCTCAGTGCTGTCCCATGCAGCATTGTTGTGGAATTGAAAAATACCGTGTTTGGGGCTTTTTTATATAACTATGCATATGACGTGGTTATTGTCTGGATATGAAAGAAAAGAAGATTTAGAAATGAAAACGTAAGCTCAGCCCAGTGTTTGAAACAGAATTCAGTCACGTGAACTTGGCTAAAGAACATTTAACCTTCCCCTTTTTTGCTGTAAAGCATATCAGCTCTCGTGTGGCTCCACTGAGGAGGCTGCTTGCAGCTGATGAAGTTGGAAATCTAGCTTTGTGTCGTTGACCTTCGCGCCTTAGGGGGAAGAACCTGGCGAGAGCCTGACAGGAAACCCTAAGATCTGACCTGTTTACCTCGTTATTATAGAGGAACACAAACTGATTTTCACCAAGGCAACCTAGTGACATGGGGGAAAGAACTTAGAATTTGAAGATTTTTCCTTGGCAGACCACATCTTAGCTGGAAGCATTGTTGTCCTTATTGAAATGAAGAGAGACACAAGATGGAGCCCACATGGGATTGTCCAGGCCCCCCTCAGTGCCGCTTGCTGCTTGGGTTTTTTTCTCCTGGCTTTATTTCTCCCCGCCTTCCCTTCCTGCTTCCTTCTCGCTCTTTCTTGTGTGTCTGTCTGTGTTTATGTGTCTTCTTTGTTGTAGGCGAGGCTGGCAGCTCCCGAGGGCTGAGCAGCCCGAGGTTGAGGAGTGAGTAGGCTTTTCCAGCAGAGCAGCATTCTTCAGTACAAAGACCTCCGGGAAGGAAGGCTGCTGGGCTCCATCAGGAGCTTGGAGGCTTAGGGGCAGGCTGACCTAGAGGAGCAGTCTAGGAGTTTTGTTTTGCGTTTTCACACACGCTTGAATCCAGCACATCCCAAAATTAAAATAATTATACACTTAAAAAAAATCTCTGTTGTGTAATGTCTTGATTATTGCTACTTGCTTTTAGGTATTTTTCTTGTGAAGGTCTGATTCCCTCTCTGCCACCGGACCGTGTGATCTTGCACATCATTACTTAACCACCGGATATCAGTTTGTTCATCCTTAACATGAAGGCTTTATGTAAAATGATTTGGAGATCGTATCCAAGCCGAAAATCTTCTCCCATGTTCCCTCAGATGATTTCAATGTGTATAATACACTGTCAGACCTAATAATTAGAACAAATAAGCAGAGCATCTATGAAGGCGGTGCACATACAGCCACATTAGGAAGAATGATCCATTGAAACCATCTTGGGAGAGTAATGAGTTAGAGAGTTTCTGGATCCGTTTGTAGGTCTTGTCCTTATGAGGGATAGCCTGAAGTTTTGCTGCTGACTGAGTGGGCCAGGCTGATCTCTGATTTGGGCCTCTGACAAGGAATGTGGTTGCCAGGCCTGGCCCTGCTTGCTTATGCATACCCCAGGGTATGTTCAGGCACCAGCCGGACTCCAGAACGGATTCTCGGGGTCACCCTAGCCTCTGTACAGATGAACTGTAGTTGAACTTGGCCTATATAGTTCCTAACCAGGCATCCAAGAAGCTGAATGGGTGGAACATGGTGTGCGGATATGGGAAGAGAGTCCATAGCTTTCTTCAGATAAATGACTCCACCAGGGATGAGAACCTCCATCGGGTTCTCTCTTCCTAGCCTCATCTACATCCATATCTTTGGGACCAAGTTGGAACTGGACTGGCTTTTAAATATTGGGGACAAGTAGCCATGCCCTTCTTTATTAGACTTCCATCTGAATCAGTACTTTAAGAATAAAACAGTATAATTGAGGGAGAACATAACAAAAGCTGCGTAGTGCATGGTTAGGAAGGGTTTTAGAGGCAGACCGAGGATGGAACCTAGTTCCATTTACTTAGTAGCTTAGAGGCTTAAAGCAAGTTATTTCCACTTTCTGAGCCTCCATTTCTTATTTATGAGAGGAAACAGTAACTCCGTATGGGCGTTGGGGAGATGAAATGAGAGCACCCACGTAAACCATCACACGGAGTAAGCACCACGTGTGCACTGTTCTCTTGAATGGCTTTCTGGTTACTGGGCGTCACCAGCTGAAAAACGGGCACCAACAATATGCAGCTCTCTAATCCAAAGTTGTTTTCAGGTGGGAGAGGGCCCAGGTATGACTAAATGAAGGCAGACTTTGGTGTAAAGACATATTTATAGTCTTCAGATGAGCGCATTTTAACTTACATAAGGACATTGGACTGTCCCTATTTTCATTGCCACAGCTGTGATCTTAGCTCTGCCATTACTTCACCTACCTACAATTTCTCTTTCTGAGGGATAATGCTTGAATAAAAATAATAGAGTTCCTTCAGTTTTCCCTTAAGGAAGCTTCAAACAAACCCCTAACTACCGCTATCAGGCTCTGATGGATTTTCAGGCCACCTTTCCGGCTCTTGAGGAGGGCTCCCCGGAACGCGAGGGAGAGCTCGGGCCCTGCCCGGAGCTTCGGGCGCCTCCCCTGTCGGCAGGTAAGGGCAGCGCTGCTCTCCTCCTCTGTCCGCAGGGCAGCGGCTCCTCCCAGCTCCAGTCGTGGACCGTCCAGCCGTCCTTCGAAGTGATCTCGGCGCAGCCGCAACTCCTGTTCCTTCATCCGCCTGTGCCGTCTCCCGTGAGCCCGTGTCACGCCGGCGAGAAGAAGTCGGACTCCAGGAACTATTTGCCCATTCTAAATTCTTACACCAAAATCGCCCCCCACCCAGGCAAAAGGGGCCTTTCCCTCAGCCCAGAAGAAAGAGGAGAAAGTGGGATGCAGAAGAAAGTCTGTGCCGAGAGACTTGGGCCGAGCTTGTCTTCCAGCGAGCCGGCCAAGCCTGGCGCTGTGCCCCCCAGCCCTCCAGCCCCGGCACCCCCCGGTGCCAAGCTCGCCGAGGACTCCGCTCTGCAGGGCGTGCCTGCTCTGGTGGCAGGTGGAAGCCCACAGACTCTCCAGCCAGTGTCCAGCAGCCACGTGGCCAAAGCCCCCAGCCTGACCTTTGCTTCCCCCGCCAGTCCCGTCTGCGCCTCAGACAGCACGCTGCATGGCTTCGAGAGCAGCTCCCCGCTGTCGCCGCTGGCAGCCAGCTACAGCTCGCCGCTGTGGGCCGCTGAGCACCTCTGCCGCAGCCCCGAGCTCTTCGCCGCCGAGCAGCGGCAGAGCAAGCACAGGCGCTTTCAGAATACCCTGGTGGTGCTGCACAAGTCGGGGCTCCTGGAGATCACGCTGAAAACCAAGGAGCTGATTCGTCAGAACCAGGCGACTCAGGTGGAGCTGGAGCAGCTGAAGGAGCAGACCCAGCTGTTCATGGAGGCGGCCAAGAGCAGGGCTCCTCAGGCCTGGGCCAAGCTGCAGGCATCTTTAACCTCGGGGTCTAGGCACACAGGCAGTGACCTAGAAGCATTCTCCAACCACCCAGACCTGTAACCCGAAGCGTTCTCCGACCACCCAGACGTGTAACCTAGAAGGCCTATTTTCCTGTGACTTGAGTGGTTCTTTTTAACTCTGGCTGTTTCTATTCCTGTTTCCCACAGCTTATGTAAGAGCTTTTCCTTCTACACTTCAACTGTTGGGTGGTTCATTTAGGAAGCCCCATGCCACTACCTGGCCGCTGTCTTAGGTGGTCCGTGCACGGATTACATCCGTCTCCACTCCTCTGAGGACCTCAGATGCGGAGCGCCCTTGAGTCCCCTTTCCTTAGCCTGCAGGCGCTTAGATGGGTCACGGGGCAAAGCAGGAGAGATGGTTGTGTGGGGCTCTTGCGGCTGTCACCGCCCACCATCCCATCAAGGGTACAGTGACAGGAGCACACAGAGTGACACCTGTCAAGCTAGGGGGTAGGTGACAGAAGGATCCCTTTGTGGAGCTTCCCTTGAATGTCTTAGTCACAGAGAGAACGAGGAGGCGAGCTTGCATTCCGCAAGGCTTCGTGCCATCTGGGCAAACACTGAAGTGCTGCGGGCACAGGTTGGGCCGAGGGTGCACGTGCTTAACCACGTGATGCTCTGTCTTCCTCATTTGGAAAGTTGAGGGGAGAGGGTCGCATCACTGAACTTTTACACTTTAATCACAAGCCAGATTTCTCCTCACTTAAGCTGGTAGGCAAAATACTTCAGATTTTTTAAGTGTGGAATGGATTCAGTACCATCTGGAATTGTAGTTGCTGAATTGCTTTTTTGACTTAGACCGAAGAAAGTAGACATGGCCGGCATCTCTTGGTTGGGAGTTGGAGGATTCTGGAAATTTATGCTCCCCTCCTTCTTTTGAAACAATGCAACCCGTTTTATGTGTGAAAATCTCAACAGATAGTTTTGTGGCTTCTGAGAATGTATGTAAGTTAACTCTCTGCTGCCGCCTTTTTGCTTTTGTGAAAGAGGAAAGGAGTGATAACTAAGCTTGATCGACTTTGAATTAAAGCCATCCTGAGGTCATGACGTTGGAAACCATTCTTCATACTGATTTTGTTTTCCTGTCCCAAGTTTTCATTTGTCACATGCCACGGTGACATGGAGCGCTTGCGGGGCAGAGTTCTTTGTTTCGTTCATGCACTGGATGTCAGCCGCAAAGCCAGACGTGTGGGGTTGGTTATTTGAAGCTCATCTAGGAATGGAGGGTGTGACACAATTTCCAGGTGAGACTGATTCTTTGAGCTTAGTGGTAAAGGTCAATAGGATTTCTAAGTCGTACCATTTCAGACTTTTTATCTCATTGAAATCTCATTAAGAAATTTCATCCTCTTGAAAATCTCCATAAAGATTATCTTAGTAAGAAATTCTGTATGACCAGCTTCACATTTTCTGCAAAGAAAAATATTCTTGAAGTTTCATCAAGGCCAGAAGCTAATGCTCACATTCACCTGGTAGGTATAACTGTCACATAGTTTTTAAATTCCAAGGCATCAGATTGCCCACACTTTATTAAACATGAATGACTTAGATACGACCAGTTTAGAAATATCTTGGTAAAATCTCTGCACCCTCCTGATCAGTGCAGAATTTTTACCTGCCATTTGCTTCAGAAGGAGTTTAAAAAGCCCAGCAAATGTGTCTTTAAGTAGACTCTCAGCTCCTTTGGATATTTCCCTCTTGGCCCGCTCCCTTTGCCTCCCCTGAATCCGTGTGGTACTACGACAGCTCTGCTCTGTGCACCATGCGAGGAAGCTTCCTTTTTGGCAGAAAGTATTTGGCAGCAAAGATACAAAGACAGGTGCCTTCAGAACAGCCTGGGCGCCAGTCGTGAATCGTACTGAGTGTCAAAAATCTGAACAGACTTGCCGAGAACCAAATTTATTCCATCGGAAAAACCCTCTGGGGAGCTATCAGCCTCTTGGACTCTTCTTCCTAGAATAAGATTTGCATTTCCCTTCCTGTCATGGTGAAAGATGATGAAAGCCACCATTGATCCGCACTGCTGAGTGGCAGGGGAAGCAGCACGTCCCCGGCTCTTCTCTGGTTGTGTGACTTCGTGCTGGAAATCTCTCTAGGCTGTCAGCACGGTGTTCTTTCCATCGTGGAGCTGTAAGCAGATGAAGCCAAACAGGGAAGCTAGTTCTTGGAAGAAAAGGTCCACTGAGGCTCCCAGACATTTGGGGCCAGACGCCAGATCGGCACGTGGAAGAACCTCAGAGTAGACCAGAAGGACCTCTGTTGGTTGCACGAGGCTGTAAGTAGTGATGGTCTTAGCGGGCATGATTTGATCTCGTATGAAGTACCGTGGCAGAGTTACTGTTTTCTGAGTGGGAGAAGCGAATCTTAGTTCAGACCGACACTTAAAGAGAACTTTGGGCAGATTTTGTTGGCAGGGTTGACACACATCTAGAAAAGCTGCTGATGGAGCTGGTTATCAGAACGGAGTTTAATAACATTTGTAATTTATTACACTCATGGCGTTTTATTGACTATCGTATTGTCTGACTTTACTATGATTCCTTCAACAGAGAAATAACTCTCATGCATATATTGAAGTGTTTTTCCTGCTATGAATTCTTTAGGGTAGAGATTTATTTACCAAATGTGAATTCTTTTGAGGAAGAATGAAGTTTTTGTAGAAATTGACTGTGAAATGTCAGAGAAAAATAAAAGTGACTTACTTGAAAACTATTTGGCCTTTTTGCTTTATAAGTGCTTGAAAATACTAAGTGAAATCTAGAGTAAGTGTAGTCAGCCCTCGAATAGCATGGGTTTGAAGGGATCCACTTATCCACGGATATCTTTTGGTAAGGACGGTACAGTGCTACACATGTCGCTTCCATACGGTTTTCATAACCTTTCCTCCAGGCTATGTCATTGTAAGAATACACTATGTCATATGTAGAACATACAAAATAGTTGTTAATCAATTGTTTATGCTACTGGTAAGGCTCCTGGTCAACAGTAGGCTCTTCAGTATTTAAGGTTTTGGGGAGCCCAGACCTATACATGGATTTTTGACTGCGGGGTGTCATGTTGGTCAAGGCTCAACTGCATTTGAATTAAGTTTCAAACATGTATTCAGGTTCCTTGGGAATGTTGGGATTAGATACTGAACCGGTGTGAACTTGAAATGCAAGCAGTCTTAAGGCAAATGAATAGTCCAGTGTTGCCTGGTGTCTTGGAGGTTTATACTGGGTGGGCTGGGAGAACTGAGAGTCAGATACAATCCAATGATTTCTTTCTTCTGATCTGACACTTTCACAAATGTTGGAACTACAGTTGTCTGCCAGTATAAACTAATGCCATATCAAATGAAGTTCTTCCTATCGCGGAGGTCTTAGCGAGTACAACTCCAGGCCTCCCTCCATGCTTCTTAGATTCCTAATGCTCTGCTCTTCCCTGTTCCCCAAGGCCAGTCCAACTGCCCCTCCCAAGGTTTTTAAGACACTGGAAAAATAAAAGCATATCCTCATGTATTCAACATTAAACTCATGTTGCCAGAGTCTAATTCTCACAGCATTATTTCTGTCCTACACAATTTTCTAAGTAACTTTAAAATGTATGGCTGTACGACCATGGAAATGAAATGTCAAGATAGCTAGAGAAGGTCCCTCCTGAAATTGAGAACCATCTTGCCATTAGAAGGGGCACTCAGAGAGGCAGACCACACAAAATGGATCTTTTTTTTTTTTAAGATTTTATTTCTTTATTTGACAGAGAGAAACACAGCTAGAGAGGGAACACAAGCAGGGGGAGTGAGAGAGGGAGAAGCAGGCTTCCCGCCGAGCAGGGAGCCCGATGTGGGACTCCATCCCGGGTCTCCGGGATCATGACCTGAGCCGAAGGCAGTCGCTTAACCAACTGAGCCACCCAGGCGCCCCCACACAAAATGGATCTTGAGAGATTAAGGTGAGCGGGGCTATTTGAGCTTGTGGCCCCTGTCCCTTGGCGTGATTTCTATACAGGGAAATCCTTGTCCACCTAAGACTCCCGTTTGATCTACCCTGTGGATGGCATGACGGCAGATCGTAGCCTGGTGCGACGGGGTCTAAAGACCTGCATACACCTGTCCCTCTGTTACTCAAATACGGGGTGGCTTTGGGTAAGCCACTGAGCCTCTCTAGGCATCACTCCTCCTGGCTGAATAACGAAGGATCAGAACTCGTTCTCCCCACAGTTCTTCCCAGCCCTCAGCACTTGAAAGATCTCTAGCTGTGTTACAGGTTAGCCGTGAAATTAAGATTTAAAACAACCGGGGATGTCTACAAAGTAGGTCCCTCGTGCTCCGGTAAGATGATTTTAAAGTGTTATGTCGGATTTTTAACTTCTGTGTGGCTCGAAGGAAAGCATTTTGCTGGTCCGCACTGGTTTTTCCTTTCTTGTGATTGTCTGGTTGCAGCTAACATGAATTTGCCAATGCCGATATAAAAGCCTACTCTCAAAGAATTATGAGCCCCACAGGAGAATTGTTTGGGGTTAAATCAAATCACATCCTTCCTAGTCAGTTATCTGTGAATAGAACTGAAGGGTAACTGGTTGTATATGTTAGATGGCATGTCAATTAGCTTGCATTTCAGTCCAGATTCCTCTCCCTGCCGACCAGGGAGGATGTTTCTGCGAGTGTTATGAGCCTTGTAGGTTGACTTAACATTATTTTTAAGGTAAATGGGCACAGGTCATGTAAATGAGATCCTACTTTTTTTTTCTTTTTTTTTTTTTTTGGAAGATTTTATTTATTTGGAGAGCATGAACAAGGGTAGGGATATAGCAAGGAGAAGCAGGCTCCCTACTGAGCAGGGAGCCCTGTGTGGGGTTCGATCCCAGGACCCCAGGATCACGACCTGATTCGAAGGCAGATGCTCCACCAATTAGGTCAAGCAGGTGCCCCGAGGTCCTCCTTTCTGAAGACTTTGCTCTGGTCCCAGGCTTCCGGGAACCATTAGCAAGCATGCCAGAAGAGAGATGGAGATGTGGTCTGCCTGGACCACACAGTGCGAGCGGAAGGGCGGGAGAAAGGGGCAGCCAGAAGCAGCCTTTATCTCCGCAATCTCAGTTTCCTTTATCATAGGAGGGAGTGCTCCCTGCTGTCCACTTGGCATCCCGAGATTACAGGTGAGGAACGGTGATGCCCCTAAAGTGTTTTAAAACCGCTCCACACAGTGAGGCGGCCCCGTGCGCGCACACTCAGCAACCCTTCTCTGGTTGTCATTTGCTTGGAATAATGAAAACTGTGTTCCACCAAAATCTTATTTTCCAACTAAGGGGAAGACAGCACATATCAACCCATCCTTTGTCTGGTTTCCTGGAAGGAGGCATCCCACTCTGTGTGTGTCCCACTCTGGCCTCTTCCACTCAGAATTCCTGCTCGGTTCTTAGAGCACGTGGCTCCCCGTCGCCCCCCACGATGGTTATGCAAGCCATTAGAGAATTGCTTGGAAGAACAGTCTGTATGGCTCCTGCCTCAAATTACAGCAGCTGGAGAAGATGAGCAAGAGAGAGAAAAGCCTGTGGAGGAGGACGTTAATGCGGCGAGTGGGCGGAAGCCGTTAGGGTAGGAAAGGGGGCCTGAAACCGGGAAGCAGGATCCTGCGGCTGGCCTGCAGGCAGGAATAATTTAGTCTTTGGAGCCAGCCCTTCCGAGCGGCTGGAGCGCTGGAGTGAAAAGAGCTGCCTTCAGTTTTCCTAACTCACTTTTTGTCCGGAATTGAAGGGACTTGGAGGAGGCCTTGCTCCTTCTGGTAGAAGTCTCTGTAACAGGTGGCCCTCTGTTTTCCGGCCCCGCCCCCTCCTCCAGAAGGCTTTGACCGCTGTGGGGCAGATGGGAGCCCTTGGCCCGGAGCCCACCCTCCATCTGGGGCTAGGAACATGGCTGCTCCCGGGCCCAGGCTGAGAAGCCACAAGCCGCGACTACCTGTAGATGGCAAAGTCCTAACTACCCGACGATGGCTGGCTGCAGTCACCCATCTTTACCCATCCCTTATACAAATTTGTAATCTGTCCCAAAGTCAAGGGAAGAGAAGGCACTTAAAGATGCCCACAAATAAAAAGAGTTGCACCTTCAGTGGACCCTGAATCAAGTTTGACAAACGTGGGAAAGCTTAGTTCCTGGAGGCCGGGGGTCCTAAGCCACCGCTTAATTCCGGCTCCCCTCTGTCCTCCAGCATGCCTCCTGGGCTTCTTGATTGTCATCCAGCTACTCAGAAAATGCAAATGAGTGTTCACTTAAGGAAAACACACAGAGGAAAGGCAGTGAGCCAGCAAAACAAACATCCCAGGGTGCCTACGGCTGACCTCAACGTTCAGGCACGGTGTAGACAGTGGCTTTCACTGATGGTCTTCACGCCCCAGCGGACAGAAGGGCCAGAATAACTTGAAGAGGAAGACCCTTTTCTAGTCTTTAAGGTGATGCTTGCTGAGTGGAGATATATTTGGAAGTTGTGCTTCACAGCCTAGGCTGCTTTCATTCTTGAAGCATTTTCAGAGCTTCGATTACACTGCACAGACTTTAGCTGGGAAGTCACTAATATTGCTGGTGCACCAGTTAGGCCGGGTCACTGTGCCAGGACCCGCCTCCAGGCCCTACCGACCTCCTGGGCCAAGGTGGTGTGGGAGCTCCCATTCAGTCATGTTTGCCACACTGATGGTGTGTGTGTGTGTGTGTGTAATTGAGAGGAAGAGGGCTCTGGGCCCCCCCAGGGTCAGTAGTGAGCAGGCACTTGACAGCACAGGCCAGCTCCAGGGTACCTCTCACTTTGGGAGAACTTTAAAAATCCTCAGACCCGGGATCTTCACTCTTCCATTCGTCATTCCTCCTCCTTGCTCCCCCCAAATCTGTATTCTTCTCAAAGCCTGCTCACTTCTACTTCTCCTACAAGTTTGCATGACTCTTGAGGCTTACCTAAGACATGGTCATTGTTTCTTCAGAGTAACAAATATGCAATTCTGTCCCAGGAGCTGGCCTAGTTGTAGGGTAGTAAATAAAACAGATGTGGTCTCTGCTGACATACCCGTGGGCAGGTGGCAATGACCACTGACCAACTATTCAGTCATCCCTGGGGTAGTTTGGGTCTCACCTTAGGTTTTACATGGCCAAAGTTGGGTATGTAAGTCTGGGAAGGTGATATGTCCCACTTGCTTCTCCTTTTGTTTTAAAGATTAACATTTTGATAACCTTTGGGTTGAGCATCCAAGGGTCCTTAATAGTAAGCAATGGTTGAGAGCAGAAGGGTTGATAGAGGCACAATATATTAGTTACGTTCACCCCAACACCCAGGCACCCTAGCAGACAGCTCTCAGGAGTGGATTACCTGTTTGGTGACTCACCGTCAGACTTTTTTTTTTTTTTAAGATTTTATTTATTTATTTGAAACAGAGAGAGAGATCATAAGTAGGTAGAGGGGCAGGCGGAGGGAGAGGAGGAAGCAGGCGCCCCACTGAGTGAAGAGTCCGATGCAGGGATCATGACCTGAGCCAAAGGCAGACGCTTAACCAACTCCGCCACCCAGACGCCCCAGACTTTCTTTCTTTCTTTTTCTTTTTTTCTTTTTTTTTTTTTAAGATATATTTATTTGAGAGAGAGAGCGAGCTGGAGGGAGGCAGAATGAGAGAAAGAATCACAAGCAGACTCCCAGCTGAGAGCAGATCTCACAAACCTGAGATCTCACAAACCTGAGATCACTACCTGAGCCAAAATCAAGAATCAGATGCTTAACTGACTGAGCCACCCAGGCGCCCCTGGACTTTTTATTTATTCATTTATTTATTTATTTATTTATTTATTTATTTATTTATTTATTTATTATTTTTATTTTTTTGAATTAAAAAAAAATTTTTTTTAACGATTTTATTTATTTGACGGAAACAGACACACGGAGAGAGGGAACACAAGCAGGGGGAGTGGGAGAGGGAGGAGCAGGCCTCCTGCTGAGCAGAGAGTCTGCCTGGGGCTCTATCCCAGGACTCTGAGATCGAGAGGTGAGCTGAGCTGAAGGCAGACACTTAATGACTGAGCCACCCAGGGGCCCCAGGGACCTTTTTTTTATTTGAAGTATAATTGACATACAATATCCTGTTAGTTTCCGGTGTCCATCACAGTGATTCGACATTTTTATACATTATGAAATGATCCCCATGATGAGTCTCATTACCATCTGTCACTGTATTTCCGGCCTCCTGAGCTCACCCACTATGGCACCTACACCTGCATTCTGCTACCTGCAGCCGGCAGGAACATTTGCACCACCCCAAGCACGAGCACCTTCCGAAGGTCTGTGCTATAGGCTTTTTACTTGCCTCGCCCCTGTGCCGGCCCTGCAGCATGGAGCACTTACAAGGCTACAGGAAGATGCATGAGATCTGGGCCCTGGAGCCCTCAGCACTGAGCTGGGAGATGGGACTCCTGGGGAAAGCAGCAGCCCTGGAGGTGCGGCCTGCTGCCGGAGGCCGCCTACAGACCAGAGCCCAGGAGCTCTCCAAGGCCTCGCTTGAAAGGAACTCTAGATGATTGAGATTTGAGCCCAGCCTCAGCGTATGGTGCAGCTTGGATGGGCTGAGAGTAAGGGGCCAGCGAAGGACCGAGCATGAATAGAGGCATGGTGTGGGATGGAAATATCATGGCTTTGGGTCTCGACCCAGGTGGTTTCTGTGTGATCCTAGCAAGTTAGATAACCTCTCTGGGCTTTGCTTCCTCATGTGTTCAGTCACTATCTCCTCTCAAAGATTATTGTGCCATGATGTATGAGGCCACACTGGCGGGCGCTCGATAAACCATAATCGTAAGATTGCTACTGCAGGGGAACTACTGCAGGGGAAACCTGCAGTTCCAGGAGTGAGGACGGGCCAGGCCAAGGTCAGCCTTTCACCTTGTACTTACAGGCGGCCGGCAGCAAACCCGCCCAGCTCCAGGCCTGCCTCCCGCGCTCTGCGGCGCTCAGCACAGCGTCCTTCCTTAGGACTCCTCCCTGCAGAGTGCACTGCGAAGACGCTTTCCACAGCCCGTCCCAAGCCTCACCCTTGTTCAGGGCCACTGGGAACCAGAGAGGAATCTGGAGTATTGATTGTTCGCCCCACCCTCCCCAGGATCCTTAATCTCAAACTTGGCCCAGCCTCCTGGCTGGTGACTCAGCCTCCAGGCTCACCTACAGTCCACCTTCCACACCTGCATCAGGCTACTAGGAACTTCAGTAAACCCCCCTGCTCCCGCTACTGCTCTCCCCGGGCACTGTCGCTGCAGTGGCCCTCTAGCCCTGGCAGCATGGTGGCAGTCTCTGGGGAGCTTTTAAAATCAACATGCCCAGGCCACACCCTAGACGAATTCTGAGTCTCCAGGAGGTAAGGCCTGTCCCTCCCCCATCCCCATCAGTAATTGGTAAAGCTCCTCAGGTGATCAAATACCTGCGGACCAAGGCTGGGACTGCTCAGGGACTCGCCTTGGAAGGACTGATGTTGAGACTGGGGCTGGTGGGGAGGAGGGGCTAGTGTGTGTACTAAGGAGGAGCTCTGTGCTGGGCGCAGTGGTCTGCGGTTCCCTGCGTATAAGTACTAAGTGAAAGGCTGACCGTGGACCCAACCAACTCAGCTGGCCCGCTGCTCGTTTCGGGGGGCACTCAGTGTGATCTGGAGCGTGGCCATTGCCTGGGAACTTGTCAGAAGGCAGAATCACAGCGCTTTCAGGTTCTCTGTGTTCACCATGATCCCCAGTGATCTCCGCACACAGTCAAGTCTGAGAAGCTCTGGTAACTGGTGTTTACTGGATGCTCACGGTGGCCGAAGCTCATTTCCACCCCAGGGCCTCAGTGATCAGCAACCCCTCTATCAAGCAAGAAAACACCCACCATTCATTCAACAAATCCTTACCCAGTGCCTCCCAGGAGAGAAGCTTCCTGCGGGGTATCAAACCACTGCTGCCTAACAACTCAGGCCTATGGGGTGTGATGTCAATGTCATGACTTACTAGCTGAGTTCCTGGGCTACTTCCTGGGCCTCTCTGATGTCCAGTTTCCTCATGTGCAGATCTGGGCATGATTCAGTGAATTTTCCTAGGCCAGATACTCACCTCCGGCCTGGATCGAGCACAAGCTCAAGAATGGCTGCTACGGGGCGCCTGGGTGGCTCAGTTGGTTAAGCAACTGCCATGCCTTGGGTCATGATCCTGGAGACCTGGGATGGAGCCCGGCATAGGGCTCCCTGCGGGAGGACTGCTTCTCCCTCTCTCACTCTTCCTGCTTGTGTTCCCTCTCTAGCTGTATTTCTCTCTGACGAATAAATAAATAAAATCTTAAAAAAAAAAAAAAAAGAATGGTTGCTATTGGTACCAATAAAAATACCACCCAGTGATAGGGAAACGATGGGGTGGAGGGACACCATGCCAAGGTCGTGCCTGCGGAGGGGTGGGGGTGTGTGGCTTCAGGGATGACAGCAGGGTCGTGAGCGCTAAGAACCGTCCAGGTATCCACGCACCAGGGAGGGGGCGGGATGCGGGCGAGGCTGCCCTGTCCTCGCACTCCCTGACTCCATTTCCCTGGATGAGTCTCAGGCCAGACCACTGTTAGCAGCACGAGTCTGAGCCCAGATCGCGCCCTTTTGCCCTCCGAAGCCCTAAGTGGCTCGGCGAGGCAAGACACCCAGCCGCCGGTCCAGTCCGGCTTGGTTTGTCCGGGTCCTCTCCCGCGCCCACCTCTGTGGCGGGAGCGCGGGCGCCTGGAGAGTACGGCGTGCGGCCCGGCGGCGCCCCCTTCCGGCGGCGCCGAACCACCGCAGCGGGTGCCGAGACTCCCTGAAACTGCACGCGGGGCCTTGGCCCACCCGCTGGGACCCCCGGCGTCTGCGGAGGCCCAGGGAATCGGTTTAGGGGTTTCGTGTTCCTCGGAGGGCACCACTGTTTGCTGTAATTTAATTTTCTCTCCTGAAAGCGTTACTAATTAAATCTTTTCTCCGGCGAGCCGTCGGTCCCCTCCCCTGCTCCTCTGTTGATTAAACTACCCAGCATCAGCCGGGCTGACTGCGGGCGCTCAGGTGCAGGGAACTGGACGCTCGCTCACCCAGCCGCCCGCTCCGCAGCGTCCCTCCTCGCGACTCCTGGCTCCCTTTCCCCTGGACCATGCCAGCCGTCCTTGCAGCCTGAGTAAAAGCGGGCGCAGCCTTTCCCCTGCCGCTTGTGACCTCTGCCGGCTGGGAATCAATCAAAGTCCACCTCTCTTCGTTTCACCTGCCCTGGTCCTTGGGATTCTGAATCCTACCTCTCAGGGCTTTTTCTCTTAAGTACTATTCCTTCCTTCTTCCCCATCGTTCACAGCACAACAGGCTAAGCAGGTTGGCCAGCCAGCCCAGTGACTTGGGGAAGGCCATACAGCCGAGGCAGGGGCTAGCTGGAACTAGATTCGGCTTTCCTGAAGCTCAGCCTCTCAGGAGTCACAAACTCCAGGGGCCAAACAGGGGCCTCCAGGGGCCAAACAGGCAAGGGAAGAGTGTGGGGTAGTCCTGTGTGGGGTACTGGGGAGAAGTGAGGTCTGTGGCAAAGTAGAGTGGTTTGTCCCTTTGGAGGTCAAACAGTGTGCCCCATTGAAGGCCAAGTGCCAATTCCCCTTTAAGTATAAGAGTGAGTCCAGTGTCCAGTGTGGTGATCTAAGATGCCACTTCCTGGGTGGGGAGATGCAGCCCCCTGCTCAGTTCTGCCACTGCAGCCTAGTTCCTGCCACTCCTCCTGCCCCATGCTGTGGAGAAGAGTCCCAGGTCGGGCACCCCTCCCACTGCTTGTGCAGGGCCCCCTTCCCCTCAGAGTATGGGGGGACACCATGCTCCCCTACTATCTGAATTCCCCTATGCAGACCGCTTCTGGCCCAGTTCTCAGCTCCCTGCCAGGCAGAGAAAGAAAGCTCAAGCAAATCCCAGAATTTGAAAGGAGGAGTTTGGGGGGGAAATGCTGTTTTTAAGGCAATATTATCGGTGGGGATTTCAGGCATCACAAGCAGGCCTGGAAGGGGGCATTTGGGGATAGGGACTCCAGGGAGAAGCCCACACACGGGACTGCTTCCTCCCTGGAAGGCCTCGCAGCCTGGTTCTCTGCGGGCTTTCCACTCAGGGTTCCAGGTCACCTCCCTGTCCCCTGTAACAGAGCTCTGTGCTAACGTTGCCCTACCTGGAGGGAGGGTCATTAACATGGGACTCCGCCTCACCAGCCATCCCTGTGGCCCCTCTCCAGGCCTCTCTTTTCCCATATGTCATAGATGAGCTTTGGCAGATGCTTTCCTTCTCGGAGCCTGCTCCATTTTCAGGTCTTTGGTGGACCCCTGCCCTGGTCCCCAGGGGGTGGGTATGGCGTGCTCAGGCCCTTGGCAGTGTCTGCTCCCCCACCTGCAGGCACCCTGACACTGCCTGGGGGGGAAGCAGCCCAGAAATAGCACAGCTATCCCCGCCACCAGGCTAGACATCATCCTCGAGACCCGGGGCAGGGTCCTCAGCCTGGACTCTCTGCAGACATGTAGGAGTAGCCTCTGGACGAAGCTGCGTCATCCTGGGCAACTTGCCCATAATCACTGGTCTGGGAGGGACCAGATACACCTCAAAGTTCTCGGGGTCCTGAAGACAGCCTGTTTTCTCACACAGAGTCACCCTAAGCAGCTGACTGTGAGCTCTCTGAAGGCAGAGGCTGTGCCTAATTCCTTCCTCTATGCGCACCAGTGCCTCTTGAATAACAGGTGCTCCATACATAGGTTAAATGAATGAATCAGTCAATGAAGTCATGAATGAAAACCTGACTGTTACTTATCAGCAGGGAATTTATTGGATGCCCACAACAGTCCACAATATAGAAACAGTCTAGCACCTGGGGGAAAGGATAAACTCAGGAACAGAGAGCCTGAGCTTGAATCTCAGCTCTGGCACTTACCAGCTGCAAGGCCAACTTACATGACCTCTCTGAGCCTCAGTTTCTTTACCTAGAAAATAGGGGTAATGAATAAAGCATTCCTGGAGAGGTCACTATGAGGAACAAATAGTTACTGCGGGTAAAGTGTGTATGACAGGGGCCTGGCACGTAGCGAATGCTCAATAAATGTTGGTCATTATTACTTATTATTACTCACGCATCAATGATAGTGTCGGTGCTCTATACCATCTGCTAGGTACTGGGGGAAACCATTACTGTTCCCGCCCTCCAAGTTTCAGTTGGAAAGCAAAACCCAAACCGGAGGAACGATTTCCCTGGGGGCGGGACCAGTCAGGGCTAGAGGCCTGTGGCGGCCACTAGGTGGCAGTGTGGAGAGAGGGTGTTGCAGACCAACGCCAAGAGAACATGGAGAGAGGCCTTTCCAGCCAGGAGGAGAGCCTGTGCAGGGTGAAAGCTCCCCGTCTGCGTGAGCCCCTGGTAGTCACTTTGGTAGAAACAGCTTCCTTCTCTCCCACTTCTGAAGTTGTATGGGAAGGAAAGAGTGATGGGGAGCTCTTCCCAGAGGCTCTTCTTTGAGCCCAAGCGTCTCTGATGTTACCAGTTGAGTTTTCCAACAGCCTTGGACTAACCCCTGGGGAATGAACATGACCAAAGGCAGAGCCTCAAACCTGGAAGATGCTGCTGATCATTAGAAAACCTAGACATAAGTTTGTGCTCGACTCTTCCAAGCAGGACAACCTGCAAAGGGATTAAAGGGAGGAGGCAGGTCCATGGGGGAACATGGCCTGAGGACTAACCTCTCCTCCAGCTGAGATGGCAGGATGCTTACTCACACCCCCATCACTCCTAAATGGAGACTCACAATTCCCAGGAATCATGCGGCAACCCTGCCCCTGCACACTCCCTCCCACCCCCACCCCCACCCCCACCTACAGACCTGCTTTAAAGTCTGACAACTTGTATTCATCCTGTATGACGTCTGGGACGTCTTCCAGCCTACCCACCGAGTGAGTGCTTCTTCTGTAGTATCCTGTCCTTCTCCCTCATAGCTTTCTGCAATTGGTCGTCTTCCCTGTGAGCTCCCCGAGGTCAGGTAATGGGTCTTGTTCATCTTTGCCTTCCTGGTTCCTGGCATCATGCCTGGCATGGAGTGGGCATCAATGAATGTCTGAGGAATGAATGGAGGAGCTGGGCCAGTACCACCCACAGAGAAAGGAATGAGGACAGAAACAGAAACCAATATCAGGAGCCACTGAGCTACCCTAGACACTCCCCCACCCAATAACAGGCTCACCCTTGTTGGGGACAAGGTCTGCCTCATTTCTAAAGCATCTCAGATAAGGCAGGAGCCATGTGTCCTAGCTCCCTGCCCAGCCCCTCCTTTTCTCCCCAACAGGAGGAGCTGCCTCCCCAGCATCCTGGAGAGCCTGCCCAGAGGAGGGGGATGAGAGGAGTAATGAGGTCAGTTGCAGGGTACTGGGTACAGTATCCTGCATGGTGTGTGTGTGTGGAGTGACAAGGACAACCATGTTCTTGGGAAAGGAGACTGGCTAAAAGACGGCTGCTGGGACCTACAGACTGGCTTCTTCATTATAGAAGGTGGGGGCTCAGGTCTCCTCAAGGACTTGTGACCTCTATTGCCACAGGCAGATGGTTTCTCCCAGATTTGGCAGCCAGAAGGTCGTGCTGCATGGCACAATGTGAAGATTGCCCTGAATCTCTTCCCCCAACGTGAGGTTACAGAGTGGTCAGTTAAAGAGTAATACCATCAATCACCAACCAATAGGCCATGGACAGAAGCGAGTGATCCTGTTTATCCTGAACCCCCGGGGTCATGATCTTCTCCCCACTCCAGTGCTCCTGAGGGCCTTTCCCTTGAGGTCACCTTGACTACCCTGTCTCAACCTTCAGGATCATCTTGGGCCTTCTCCCCCTGGACCCCTCTGGGTCATGCTCCATTTCTGTGGAATGGCTCTGCCACTTCCCTTCCTTACCGGCCACAGCCAGTGTTCCTGCCCAAACCCTAGTTATGTCACCTTCCACTCATAACAAATGCCTCCTCTTGGGTGCTCCCTTCCTTCTAGTGTACCCACCAAAGCCCCACTTTCTGAAATCCAGCTCTAATCATGTAGCTTTCTTGTACACAACCTGCAATGGTTCTCCTATCAACTTCACTCCAGATCTCTTAGTTTGTCATTCAAGGCCCCTTCACTCAGGTCTCAATTCCTAGATTTAACTCCCTCTGCCTCTCTGTGCTGTGCCCTAAGCTCACTGTCCCATGATGACTCCAAGGCTCCAGGCTTGTTCCCTTTTCCTGGAAAGCCCCCCTTGTCCATCTCCGCCTGCTCAAATCTCATCCACCCCTCCAGGCTCTGCAGTTCACATGGAAGTTTGCTGGTCCCTACAGCTGGTGTGGGCTCTCTTCCTTCTCTGGGCTCTCCCAGGAACTCTCCAGGATGTGAACCCCGGAGGACAGTGTTGTCTCATCTGTCTTCCAGCCCCACAGTGTGCACAAAACAGAAGAGATGTGGAGTGGGCAAATGAGCACAAAATCTAAGCATTCATTTGGTCAATATTTACTGAACACCTACTATGTGCCTTGCCTCTGCTAGGCATTCAGGATACAATGGTGAAAAGACAAGAGGGTGTGCCCTGCAGAGTGTAGACAGCCCACACTCTATGTGCTGAAGACTAGCCACACTTCCATTCCTCCCCTGCCTGCCCCCTCCCCCCAGCATCCCTAGAGTCTCCCTTCTTGGTTGCTCATTGGCATGTGTACAGGGAATGCAGACCCATATACAGCCCTGGCCTTGGCTGAAGGTTCTTCACCAGCCCAAGTGGAACTAGCACTTTATAGTTCTGTCCTTCATAAGTCTAGGCCTGTCTGTCTTTAAGATGTGTCAGACATCATGTTCATTCATCGGCTCAGGGACCACTCCCTCCCTGCAGGGCTCAACACGCTCTCAGCTGCCCCCAGGACTGGGCAGCCTGAAGTCTCTGAGTGTTGTAGGGGTTGAGAGGTCAGGGAGCCTGGCTGATCCTCAAGGGTAGTCAGCTCTGGCTGTGATGTAGAAGCAAGTGGCTTCTTCGCTTCATTCTCCCCCCACTTGTCCTCTGACCTGAGAAGGGGTGGGAAAGGAAGAAAAGTGGAAGGAAGTGGAGGACAGTTCCCAAGTCAGACATTCTACCCCTGGTATGGGATCCCAGCCCATAGACCAGCTACCAACCCCAGGATAGTACACGTTTACCAACCACACAGCACAACACTGCTTGGTCATAAAGAACACTGGCTGATGGCTGGAGCAGGATCCTGGGGGTTCCATGAAGGTAATAGACACTGCCCTTTCCATCACTGGATTCCGATCCAGGTGAGCCAGGGGCTTGAGGGGAGGTGCAGGAGCAGCTGGGGCAGTGGGGGAGGGGCCACACAGAAAGTCTGGACAAGGGTTATTTACTACTAGAGTACTAATATTTTTAATACTTAGCTTAAGTATTTGAACAGCTATTATGACTGCGTCGGTGTATTCTACCCTTGCCAGCCCTGCCACCAGCCACAGCGCCCGTGTGATCACATCAAATCCATTTTAACACCACATATTTTATTGATGTTCTTCATGAACAATACAGGGCCATGTGTACAAGGGCTACTCAGTCCCACCCCTGGCAATGTCCCCGTATCACCACCACTGGCCACCAGTCTGCCAGCAGTCAAACCCTGCAGGTCTCCCTTTTATTTCCTTTCCCCGTGTCAAGCCTCACATTGCTGAGCCTCCAGGAGGCTGAGAATGGCATGGCTAGCTTCCAAACTTGAGCTCTGGGGTTGGGAGACAGCCAAGGCCTAGACTGCCCAGGGCCTCTCTTCCCGTCTCTTCCACTCCCACTGTTGAAGTATGGACAGAAGGATGAAGATGCTCCCCAATGACTCTTCCATCCAGCCAGCCTGGGCTCCTCTTCAGCCTTCTCTGCAAATATCCTTCCCTTCCTAGTGACCTGCCCTGCTGACACCAAGATGGCAGAATAACCATTTTTCAAGTGGTGGGAGTCAGTGCATGCAGGCAGTGACAAGATGCCCCTGATGGCAGAGATCTTGCTGTCTTGTTCATCATTGTTTGTTTGCTTGTTTCAAGTTTCTATTTGAATTCCAGTTAGTTAACATATAATGTAATATTAGTTTCAGGAGAATTTAGTGATACATCACTTACATATAACACCCAGTGCTCATCATGACAAGTGTGTCTTGTTCATCATTGTATACCAATGCCTGGAATAGACTTGGAACATAGTTGGCACTCAATAAATATATGTATGAATGAGTGAATGAATGAATATAGGAGGGAGTATGAGTCAGGGGTGCCATTTCTACATTAGCCCTATAGGGGGCGTGAAGCCAGGACCAAGGTAAAGTCCTCCTGAACTCTGCTCAAGAACTCACGGTGTTTTATGGCAATGCTTGGGGTCGCTGTGGACACTGTAGGGTGTGGGCTTCAGCTCTGCTGTCTGCATGAATGGCAGACTGGCCTTGAGATCTAGTCAGAAGGGGCACTTGCGTTGTCTGAACTCCTGAATATGCCCCAGAGATTTGGTCCTTTGGGTCCCAGAACACACAGCTGTGCCCCCATCTAGAACCAATTAGATAAGCAGGGCTGGTTTTGCAACTGTACCCCTATATTCTGGTCTCCCCATTCCTGAGATTCAACTCTCCCCATCTCACCTCTCAGAGCAGAGTATGACCTTCCAGCTCCCCTACCACTGCCTCCACCTGCCCCTGACCCTGCTGCATTTCCCTTTCCCCAAATGCCTACACCTCAACTGGCAATACCCAGGTTGTCCTGTCTCCCCAGAGACTCCCTCCTTGGTAGCTAGGTAGGGTCCTGAAAGTTTGCATTATAATTTTCAGACTCCTCCATGCCTGCTCCCCCCTTCATGAAAGTGAATAATTCATAGGCATCTCTACAGTTCTTGCCTCTGGACCAGCAATCACAAAGAGGATGCTAGAATCTTCCCTTTCCTGACCCTGTGCAGAAATTCTTTCCACGGTATGTCTGCCAAATGACTGGTCAGTCCCTGCTGAATTACCTCCAGTGGGGCACTCTTTACTTCCCCAGGCAGCCATTCAAACACTGAAGAGCTTTAGCTGCTAGAATGTCCTTCAGAAATGAACCCACTTGCTCCTCTCATTGTCATTCCCCAAATATCCCGGTGCTCAATCTGAGTGTGACCTCTCTCCTCCCCTGCCCTAAGCATCTATGTCACAACAAACCTCCTCACCAACTCTCTTTCTCTCTCTCTCTCATGCATACACATACACATCCCCTTCTGTACAGTTGTGCAGTCACATGCTTCTCTCATTTGTCAGGATTTCTCTTTTCCTTCTCCCTCCTTCCTTGCATCCCCAGTACCTAGCAAAGACCCAGAGGCTGGAGATCAAGGCGAGGAAAGTTGGAAGAATGCCAGGGAAAGGAAGCATCCAGGCAGGTCCCAGACTGGGTTGGGTTGGACAGCTGGGTCAGGCTGGACAGGGGACAGCACCTGGAAATCTCTGGCCATTAGCTGCTGTCTCCCAGAGAAAGATATAGGGCAGTAAGCTACTGAGATTCCCTTCCACTGCTCACAATTCCACAGAGAGGATAACACACCCCTCTCCTTTCTCAACCTCACAAGCAGTTGGCAGGGCCAACTTGGCTACCTCTTACACGTGGTAATTTTAACACATTTTTGCCAGCCTCTGGGTCCCGGGGAGCATCATACCAACGGCAAGAATTGATTCTCCACTCCCAGCATGGGTCTGAGAGGAAGAATTCTAGTTCATAGCAGTAATGATATGAGACATGCGAGAGAGCGGATGAACCAGGCAGAGGGGGAGGGCAGGGGCTCCCAGGCAGAGAGAACAAAAGCAGAGGCCTCCTAAGAGTGGGCTGGCTCCTGGGAGCCTAGCAATACTTGGGTGGCCATTCTTCCTTCTTGCCACGATCCATTAGCCAACACAGTTCTCTATAGGTCATGAACCAGGGGTGGATGCTAGGACCTTGCTCAAGGTTGTATTGCATCATAGGTGAAGACAAGAGTGCCATGGTCTTATGTTTGGGAGGAGTCAAGACACACACACACACAAAGAAATGATGGGAATGCCTGCTACTTGTCACGTGGCTTGGAGCTCTCACCTCCAACATTGAACATGGGGACAAGCAGGCCCAGCAGCCACCTCTTCCCGAAGACCTCCTGTAAGTTCTTGCGCCAGGGCCGGGCCCTCACCGCCACCCCCTTCCGCACCTGGTGGCGGGTCTGCCCCCGGAGGATCAACAGCAGCTGATGGCAGCAGAAGCCAGCACAGGCCAGGCCGATGGCAAACCAGAGGTAGAGCATGAGGATGACGAACATTTCAGAACCGAGGACAGCTCCTGCAGAGGAGAGGGCGGGGTGGAGAAACACCAGAATGGCTTTACACCCAGGCCACGTACTGGAAAGCGATCCATGCAGGAGCTTTCCACTGGGGAGAGAGATTAATGAGACTGAAGCTATATTTTGTAGCAATCTCAGGGCTGCTGCAGCGAGGGACAGGAAGGAAGAACTAGTTGACCTAACCTTTTCTTAGTACCAATAGCTCCTGAGGGTAGAGGGGAGAACTGGGGACGTGGGACAGAAGAAAAGGAAGCTTCCTGGGCAGTGCCTAGACGCTAACATTTCCTTGGAGTCAGAGACGCCATCTCTCTCTGCCTTCTCTATACGGTCTGGAATCAGGGAGAAGATGTTTTCTCAGGAGGTGAGTGGGGTGAGCTGGGGATGCTGGAGAGGGAGCTGGTTCCCGGGTGGTTGCCTTGACTGCAATGCCGTGTTCCTATGGAGCAGGGAGCACTGGCTGGGAGGACTCCCGAGAGTGACAGCATGATGGAGAACAGGGCCTAGTCATCAAGAAGAATAAATCACGGGCACCTGGGGGGTTCAGTGGGTTAAAGCCCCTGCCTTCAGCTCACGTCATAATCCCAGGGTCCTGGGATCGAGGCCTGAGTTGGGCTCTCTGCTCAGCAGGGAGCCTGTTTCCTCTCTCTGCCTGCCTCTCTGCCTACTTGTGATCTCTCTCTCTGTCAAATAAGTAAATAAAATCTTAAAGAAGAAGAAGAAGAAGAAGAAGAAGAAGGAGGAGGAGGAGGAGGAGGAGGAGGAGGAGGAGGAGGGGGAGGAGAAGAAGAAGAAACAACCACAAGCTCCAAGGGCAGTGCAGAACACTGACTTAGAGAATAATTCAGTCATTAAAGTTAACAAGAAGACAGCGTGGCCACTAGAGCATTTGGCCAGAGCTGTCCTGTCAGTCAGAGCTTACTAAAGCTGGAGGAGGCCCCCAAGGTCATCCATCCAGCTCCCTGCCTTGGGCAGGGCCTCTCCAAACCCCTCCAAACCAGAACTCTCTGTTATTGATTTTAAACACCAAGTGAGTAAGAGATCCCGCATTCTTGTTCAGATCTGGTTAGTCCATTCTAGCTTGAATCTCCCAGCCCTGTGGTCTTGTACAAGTTTCTTAATCTCTTTGAGTTACAGTTTTCTCATCTGTGAAATGGGTATAATAATAACGATCTCATAAGAGTCCAGTAATCCCTGCATAATTCAGGGAAATGTACCAAATGACTAGCATTGTGGTTCACACTCACTGCAATGCTCCTTGCTGAGGGCCATTCACAGATGAGACTACATCCAAGAAGGGCTCACATTTAACTCCTAATACTCCTTCTTTCCAGGGCTTGGAGTCCTGAATCAGCTGCAGCCTTGAAAGCCACGGAAGAGACATCTAAGACATCTAGCTTGACTTGCCCAGCAGCTAGGGCAGTGGATCCAGGAGAGAACTCAAAAGCCCTCCTTAGCCCCTCTCTCCCTGAAGGGCAAGCCCACCACCACCCTTTACTTTTTTTTAAGATTTTATTTATTTATGACAGAGATCATGACAAAGGGAACACAAGCATGGGGGAGCAGGAAACAGAGAAGCAAGCACCCCACTAAGCAGAGAGCCCAATATGGAGCTCAATCTCAAGATCTGGGGTCATGACCTGAGCCAAAGGCAGATGCCTAATGACTGAGACACCCAGGGGTCCCATCATTACCCTTTCTAATGAGATGAATATACCCACTCAAGGGACCTCACCTTACAACCTCTTCAGCCTCTGCAAATCTCAACCTTATCCTTCTTCTCCAGCATCCCCTAGCTGTGGCCCACCTCTTTTCTGGTCTCCTCAGTCCCCAATTTCCAGACCCCCAAGGGCTGGGCTTTTAAAACTTGTCCAGTCTGAGCAGCAGTGGACTCAGCAGCCAGGAGGATGTGGGCCGGATTCAGGTTTGCTCATTAGTAGCCTCCTCTTGCCCTCAGCCCTGGGAGCTTTGATAGCAGTTTTTTCTTGCAATGTTGGAGACAAATAATTCTAGCTGCCCAGGGGATGGAAAGCTCACTCCAGCTGACATTTTGAGCAGCCCCTCAGCTGGCATGGAGGTGGCAGAGGGACAGGGCTTGCATAGGATCTGTTCCATCCCTCTGACCCACTTCTTCCTTGTCAGCACAGGTTAGCTCAGGCAGCCCATGTAGGATGAAGGATCCTCGGCCCATGGTGCCCTTTGGGCTCCAGGAATGCTGACGGGCAAAGATGGCCCTTGATCTGGGAGGTGAGAACATCAGAGCTGTCAAGTGCAGGGCTTGCCTTGCAACTCAGCTGCAGGGATAAGCCTGGGCTGATGGAAGCTGTTTTCCATAGGCCTTTTTCTGGCACTAAATCAAGACATGTGGAAAAGACCTCATGGCCTTTTCCTGGCCTCTTGAAGCAGCTACAAAAGGCTATTCTGGGGCCTTGCTTTCTCTTGAAGTGTTTGAAGTTGCTCAGCCCGATGCCTCAGCTCCTCTGAATTATTTAATAATAGTTCTGCTTCTTTTAGAAAATCACAGAATTTTCCTCAAGGGCCTGAACGGTCACACAATCCAATCTTTCCTACCCTCCTTCCTACCAAGCATCTATAACACCTTTGACAGATCATCATCCAACATCTTTAATAGATATCCAGGGACAAGAACCTCGCTCCCTCCCAAAGTGGCTCATTCATCAAGAAGCAGCTTTGGAGGCAGCTCCAGGGAGGCCGTGTGGGGCAGTGGATGGAGGAGGAGCTCTAGGGCCTGGCAGCCCTGAGACTAAATCGTGGGTTGGAGTCACACTAGTTGTGTGGTTTAGAAGCTGCTTAACCTTGCTGAGCCTTGGGTGCCTGAGCCTTTAAAATGGATAGGAGAATACTTGACTCCTCGACTTGCTGGGATTGAATGAAGTGAAACCTGTACAGTGAGTAGCACATAATAGGTGCTCAGCAAATGTTAGTCCCTTTTCTCCTGGGCTTTCTGGTGGCACCCACCACACAGACACACTTAGCCAAATGCCATGACACAGGTCAGGTGGTGATGTCTCCATTTCCCAGATGAGATGAATGAGACGCAGAGAGGTGACACAACCTGTACCAATCCCCTGAAGCCCAAAGAAAGGACTACTTCCAAAATCAAACTGGTTAGCTTCCCACCTGCTTGGCCTGAAATGCGGGCCCATGCTCACAGCCATGTTATGCTCTGCTGGCAAACCTGACTCAAGGCAGTTCCACAGCCGGGGACAGCTCCAAAGCCAGGGACTGACCTTCAGTCCTCTCCTGTCCAGCTGCCCTACCCACTCCACTCAGCAGAAAAGGGAGGGTGTATCTGCAAGCATTTGGGTTGAGAATAGAGGGAGAGGAGATAGGGAGAAGCTGAAGGAGTGAGGTGTGCATGTGGGCGGGGAGTGAGGAGGAAGGTCAGCAAAGGAGGAAGATGGATGGGATGGGAGAGTTGGAGATTAGAAATCTTGGCCTACTTTTCCCCCAGTGGGAATGGGAAGGAAGCAAAAGGGGGTGGCACTCATCCTTCTGCTGCAACAGAGATGTGGGTCCCAAGGTAGGCACTGACTGGCTCTCTCCTCCCCCAGATCAAAGCAAGAGCCCCTCTTCCTTTCTATCCTGTTCCCCAAACCTAGCACATATGGACAGGCCTCAAGCCCAGGCTTATCTCAAATCAAACCATTTCAAGATCCTCCCTTTGGAACCACTAATTTTGATGTGATGAAGCTCCTTGGAAAAGAAAGTGTAATCAGGCTCTCTGGCTCTCCTCATCCCTCCACCTGCCTGTGCTCACACTCCACCCCCTAGACCGCCCACCTACCCTCCCCTGGCCTGGTTATTTTGGTCCCAGCAGCCTCCTGTGTCCATGCTAGGATCCAGAAAGCCCCAGAGATCTGAGTTCTGGGCCAAACTCAGCCATCAGCCCTTAAGATGACCCTACAGCTGAGGCCTTCCTGGGCCTCTGAATTCCTACTCTCTGATGGCGCGTCAGCTCTACTCCTGCAAAAGACTAGACCACAACCCCAACAAAGACCAAAATGATGATTCCCCCGTTGTGGCACAGAATTTTTGTGAGTGGCCAGCCCAAGCACATCAAGACAATCATGGACTCTTGGTGGAAGTAGCCAAAATGTCTTTCTTTTTCCCTGAAACATCACTAGAAGAAGAAACGTGCTGGATTCCCTGTGCTGCTGGGGTTGTTTCAAGACTTTGGGGGGGGCAGGTGGGCAGAGGCTGGTGGTCAGTAGTAGTAAGATCCTGGACAAGTCACTTAATCCCATCTGAGCCTCAGTGTCTTCATCTGAGAGATGGAGATAACAATCTCACTTGTGCACACACACAAAAGCATGCACGCTACCAACTTTAAGAACGAAGTCAGGTGGAGTCAAAGGCCAGGGTAGGGATGGAATGGAAGGAAATGAGGTAGGGACAAATTTCAAGGCCAGGTAAAGTGGTAAAACCTGCCCCCAGGAGCCAGGTCCCTCTAGGCCAGGAACCAAGGAGCTCTCCCTGGTACCCACTATGTAAAGTACAATCCCCACAGGGTGCACAGCTGAGTGGTAAGGGCCACATGCCTGGCTCATGCAAATGCAAGAGCTTCCCTAGAGACCCAATTCCCACACCAGTCCCACAGCTCTGCAACATGAAAATGGATCCATTAAATAGGGCTGCATCTCCAACGAGAGTGCCCCTGCTCTAAGCCATCTGCAGACTAGAGAGCAGCCTGGTGGGGACATAGTGGGCAGGAGAGCAGGGCTTAGCCTCCTGCTGGGGCTGGCCTGGCACCCTGGTCAGTTTTATGGTGGTTGGTTGGCAAGACCTTTGGAGGACAAAATCCTAGAGGGAATGTGTGAGCAGGACTGGAGTCCAAGCAGAGGGAGGTCATAGCACAGGTGTACCTCAAAAGCTGCATGGAGGGATGGTCAGCACCCACCCCTGCCTGGCACAGAGCAGGTGTATTGTCTGGAGCCTTGGGAAATTCTACACGCAAATGGTTATGGCAAGCAAGGAGGAGATGATGAATGAGGATGGGGAGTGGAGAGGGAAGCAGCCAGGAAAAATACAGCATGCCCAGTTAGTTAACTTGAATTTCAGAGAGATAACAGAATTTGTATTTATTTGTTTTATCTTTTTAAAAGATTATTTGTTTTAGAGAGAACACACTGAGTGGGGGCATGTGGCAGAGGGAGAGGATCATCTAGGCAGAGCTAGGAAGTGGGGCTCGCCCTCAGGATCCTAAGATCACGACCTGAGGCAAACTAAGAGCCCGCAGCTTAACCTACTAAGCCACCCGGGTGCCTCGATAACAGAATTTTTAAAATTTAAGTATGCTCCGTGCGATATTGAGGACATACTTATACTAAAATGTTATGCATTGTTTATTTGGCCTTATGATTTAACTGGGCATCCTGTATTTTTATTTGCTAGATCCGGCAAACTTGGGGTAGGGGTGAGGGGTCCTAGTTGTAGGTTCCAACCTGGCGGCCAAGGCCCACTCACCGGAGAAGAACTGGCTGATGGAGGTGGGAAGGAGAGTGAGGAAGGCCAGGGGGTGGGCGAAGGAGGTGGAAAGGGCCGCGGAGATGTAGGCCACGCCGGCCACCATGGAGTAGAGGCAGGCAAGGGAGGTGTAGAGGCAGAACAGGACGAAGTTGCGCAGATTCCTGCCGCCGATGCAGTTGCCCGTGAAGAAACAGTGATGGTCGTGCCTCAGGGTGACTCTGGCGCAAACTCGGCAGAAGTGGGTGCTGGGTGAGGGGCATGGGGCCCTTCTAGCCGAGGGCCCTTGGCAGGCGTCCAGGTCGTCGGGGGAGTTCTGGATGACCAGGACGTAATTGCCCAGGGCATTGGTGGAGAGGAAGAGGAAGAGCGCCCCGTGGAGCAGTGCGGGAGGGAAGAGCCGGGCGGCGGTGGGGTCCTGGCGCATGCTGGGCAGGAAGAGGAAGAGCTGCAGCGCCAAGGTCACCAGGGAGATGCACAGGAAGTAGGCAGGGGCCACCACGTTGAGCAGCCTCAGGGCCAGCATCCTCGATTACATTCCTAAGGGGCCTGGGGTGAGAGGAAGACTCACTGTTGTGTCCAGGGGGCACAGTCCGTCCGTCCCACCCCACCCAAATCCAAGCTTCCCACCCCTGTCCCTTCTCACCCCTCCTCTCTTTCCTGAATTGGGACCAAGCAGGTTTGAGATCCCAAGACCAAAACAGCCTCTGGGGGTCAGGCCCTACCTCAGGAGCAGTGCCTGCTCCCCCAGTTTCTGAGTGACCTCAAGGCTCTGGAGCCCTGGGGTCCAGCCCAAGAAGGGCAAGGGCAGGGCTTATTTGCTGTTTAGGGGGAATGAGGAGTATGGGGCTAGGGCTCTGCTCCTTTATGGCAATGGAAATGAGCTCAGGTCTGGGATTTCTCCTTCAGACCCCCTTGGAGGAGAAAGCAAAGAATTTGAGGTGGGCCAGAGAGAAATTTGGAGTCCTGCTTCACCTCCTTTTCTCTGACCCTCTGACCCACCCCCATCCAGTCTTGGGCAATACTCAGGGACCACACCCATAACCCAAAGCTCTTGGAGGTATGTGTGCTTGCAGGTCCCTGATTTGCGTGTGTGTGTGTGTGTGTGTGTGTGTGGTGGTGGTGGTGAGTGAGTGTGTGTGTGTGTGGGGGGGTGTTCCTTGTGTGTGGCTCTGTACATGTAATCTGTGTGTGCCCCGTGTCTGTGTTTGCGAATGTATATATCTGTATATCACACAGGCAGCCGCTGCCACCTGGCTTTAAAAAAATTGATTAAAGCAATCAATACAATCATACAGGCGCTCAGGCACGGGGTGAGGTGGGGGGCGCAGCAGGAATACCTGTATCAGCGGGTCCTGGTCAGCCCACCTCTCCGTCGCTGGCTTCCCTGGCTAATTTCTTGGCAAAGAGCGTTTTCATTTGAAGCAACGAAATTAAAATCCCCCTATTCGCACCCTCCCCCCATCCTCCTAGAGCGAGAAACCCAAACAACCCCGATGGCGCCGAAACCCTTTCGATGCCAACAAGCCCGCCCTGAAGGAGTGGATGCTTGACAGCCTTTCGGCGGATCTACCCCGGCTGCCTGCCGAGCACCCCCACCGCATCTCTACTCTACCCCGCCCCCCCAAAGCCCTGGTTCCTGCCCAGCTTCGGAAGCCACCAGGAAATAGGATTCCTGGCGCGGGAGAGAACTTTTCCAGGGGCTAAGGAGTCGGCGAGCCCTAGGCACAAGAAAAAGTTCTGGGAAGGCGGCTGCACCCAGGATGGACGAATGCCACGAGGCCTCGGTCCAGGCAGTCCGGTCCGATTGAGCGACTGATCACCTTGGAGTCCCCTTTGCAGTTGCCAATGCCCCCGGGGACCTGCGGCCGCTGTGGGGAGACTCTCTCCGCGGCGGGGGCTCAGCCCAGAACACGCCCGGGGGTGGTCGCTGGGGGCTCGGCACTGCCCCCGACCGGGCGCTCCCGGGGGCTGCGGCGGCGCTGCCCACCCCAGAGAGCCCTCGGCTCGGGTCTCGGGCGAAGCAAGTGTCTTCCCCACGCCGGTCGCCAGGGGGGCGCGGGAGCAGCCTCCAGATGCGCCGCGGCGTCTGGAAGGCAGACAGGGGCTGGCGGAGCAAGGGGTGCTCGGCGGGCGGGCGGCCGCAGCCCCCCGGCCCTGCACCTGACCGCGGAGCCTGCCCCGGCGGCGCGGGGGTGTTAGGAGCTGTCCGCTCGTTACCAGCGGCGGCCTCGCCCGCGGTGGAGGGCGGCACAGCCGGGAGCCCTAGCGAGGGTGGCGGCGCGGGCGGCCGCTGGCTCCTCGGCCACCGCCTCCTGGACGCCGGGGAAGCCGCCCCCCCCCCTCCCGCGCCTCTGCCGCTGCCGCCGCCGCCGCCGCACCGCCGCAGAGGGGTGGGGAGATGAACTCACCGAGCTCGGGTCGCCGGCAAGAGGAGCCCTGCACGGCGGTTCTCGCCCTCCCCGAGGCTGCAAAGTTGTGGGTTCGGCCCCGCGGGCTCGCAGCCTCCTCACGCTTCGCTTCGGGGGACTGGGCAGGTAGCGGGGATGTGGGGAGGAGGGAGCGGGCAGCTGTCTTCCTCCCACTTGGGCGCCAGCGAGTAGGGGCCAGGAGGCGGCGGGGATGGCAGCTGGGCACCCCTCAACCCCGCCACCCCTCCCTCCCCTCCTGGGGGCGGCGCTCTGGCCACCCTTCTCAGCGTCGTGGACTTGCCCCCCCTTTTCCCGGCTCGGGCGCCCTGCCTGACTTCAGACACCGATTCCAACTGGGGGATCTGGATTCAGCGCTGAGGTGGATGTCCTAGCCATCCTCTTGCTCCCTCCCTCCCTGCTGTGGCCGACACCCTCCCAGCTCCCCACTCTCTCTGAGGGAGAGAATCCTGGGAGGTTGAGAGCTCAGCTTGCCAGGGGCAACACCCATAAAGATCACACACAGGGGTTGAGAGCCCCAACTCTGGAACCTGTCTGCCTGGGTCTCAAGGTCCGCCATTCATTGCTGTGTGATCTTCAGATTCTAGTTTCCTCATCTGTAAAACAGAGATGTAGGAATTATATGACAATATATGTAAAGCCCTTAAACAGGGCCTGCCCATAGTAAGCACTTTTATTAGTTCATAATTATTGACAGTATTTACTGGGCTCTTGTTATGTGCCATGCATTGTGCTAAGCTTTTAGTGTATGACTTTGTTAACCCTCTCAGCAGAAGTTCAGTCATCCCCATTGTATAGAATGAGGAGGTTGAGGCACAGAGAACCTAAGTCACATGGCCAAGGTCATACAACAGGGAAGTGACAGAGCCTGGATTGGAATTAATGCACATGCTTTCAGCCTCTATACAACCCGTATCACCGTGAGACTCAGGGGGGAGCTCTGATTTAAGAGAAGGGAGGATAGCAGATCGATCGATCTATCATCTATCTATCTATCTATGATTTTACTTATTTGACAGAGAGAGAAAGGGAGAGAGTGAGTACAGGCAGGGAGAGCAGCTGGCAGAGGGAGAGGGAGAAGCAGGTTTCCCACAGAGCAGGGAGCCCGATGCAGGGCTCAATTCCAGGACCCTAGGATCATGACCTAGCTGAAGGCAGATGCTTAACCAAGTCAACCAGGTGCCCCAGAAGAATTTATCCAGACACAGAGCTTGAACGAGGAGCTCCTGCCTAGAACCCCACCCAATCTCCTTGTTCCAGTCCTTCCCCTTCCTGACTCCACTATTCTTTGGTGGGTACTGGGGGGCACCAAGAGGGTGGGGACACTTGGCCAGCGTGTGTCAATGGAGATGGGAACAGAGCAGTGAAAGCTTTAGAGACACTGCAAGAGTAATGGTGCCACCACTGCCTCAATTTCCTGGGCTGTCATAGCTCATTCATCCAGCTTATTCCACTCCTCTGGGTGAAGGCTAACATAATAAATAAATGTTTACTGCTTTCTCATCTGGTTGATTAAAAACAAGGGCAACCCCTTAACATGAGGACCATATGCTTAGCAGCTCAGCCTATAGTTCTGAACCATCAGACACTGTTTTCTTGGTATTTGATCAGTGTATGCCAGAATAAAAAGGGGGCTGGAAAAACTTTCTATGCTTTCAAAGGGTCTTCTATGTGAGCCAAAAAATAGCTTGCAAAGGGTTAGATTCTGAGAATCTGGTAGCTCTGTGGCTCTAGTGGCTCCAGGACAGACACAAGGAGGCTCAAATGGCCTTTTGCCCTTTAGAGCTGCTTTGTGTCAAGACATGGCTGTCTTGGCCCTCTTCAGTAAACTCCGCTGGCCTCCAGCACTGGCTGGGGAGGAAGGGAGCCTAGGGTGTTTGATTTGGGCTCTATTGATTGAAGATCTCCATTCCCTAAATACCTTGAGAGTCAGGCAGTATTTCTAATTTTATTTTGCATATGGGTGTATGGTGGGAAGGTGTGCGACTGGATGTGTGTGTGTGTGTGTGTGTATAGGGTGAGAGAGAGAAACTAAATGAATGTGGGAAGATGGCAGTGGGGGAAGGGAGTATTCAGCCAGGAAAGAGTTTGGCTGTGGAAACGCAAATGGGCAAGGACAATCACTTAGAAATAGAGTCTAGCGACAGGAAGGGACATTAAAGCTTCAGAGCTAGAGCTAGTGTTTCTTCAGTGCCCCTCACCCCCCACCTAGTGAACTGAAGTGCAGTCACATGTTACTTTGTTTTGCTAAAATTGGTGCTTTTCCCTGACAAAATCAATAGGGAGGTCAATTTGAAAACTTCACCTTGATGATTCTGGACCTCTCAGAATTCAGCAGACTGAGAATGAGCACCTTATTGCCACTTACCTGCTGTGGGACCTAGAGCAGGTCACTTAACCTCTCTGGCTCTCAGTCTTCTCACCCCTAAAATGGGATGGAAGATGTTACCTCTTCGTGATGATGATCAAATAGGATAATGTCATTTAAGCACCTCTGTCCTGGCAGGAGAGGAGACAGTATTAGCTTCTTCCTTCTCCTAGCTCACTTCTGGACCCTTATCTTGACCCCACAAGAACATCCTGCCTTTCCAGCTAAAGTGAGAGCTCCTGGGCTATGTTGGAAATATTTTAGGGTCTTTTCCACATCTCCTAACAGGATGATTCACCCAGCAGAGTCACTGAGTACAAGTATATTGACTGATGAGTTGATACTGGACTCTGAGAGGAAAAACAATGTCCCAAGGTCTTTGAAATGTCTGATAAGAACATAGTCACTATTGATCTTGCATCCTGCCACTACCCACCCCAGTTATAGTCTCATCCTCCATAAACAGCATCAGAAAATAATTTAGAAACTATGCTCTCCATTGCCCTGTCATATATCCGTGTAGTTAAGCTATGGTTGTACCTGCAGGCAGTCCTGAGAGGACAACAGCAGAGACAGACACCTGATTGCTGCAGAGCGTGTTCCCAGAAACATGCACCATAAATCTTGCTATTTGCTGCTATTATTTGAATAAAACAAATGCCCTCCCAAGTGGCAATCTCTCCATTTTGACTCAAAATGTTGTTTACCAAAAGAGAGGAACTCTGTGCAGCAAGCAGCTTCTCCCTTGGGTGGGGAACCACCGCCGCCGCCCCCCCCTCCCCCCCCCACATCAATCTGGCCCTACAACTCCCAGCTGTTTAGAATGGAGAACATTCCAAGATGCAAGGGGCACCAGTAAAGGAGGCTGTAGGGATTTTCCTTCATTCTCATACTCTTATTATTTCATATTGATCAGAGTGAAGATAAACTGGGGTTTCAAATTTTAACTGGTGCCCTGAAATTAAGATTTTAATAGACAGCCTCAGACAGGATGTTCTTTGCTGAAGAGAGCAAGTAATAGCCAGGGGCAACCACAAAGTGCTCCATGAGTCTCAGAAGGCTTAGCGAGACGCCATCCTTGCCTGCCTGGATCCAAAAAAACATGTAAGTATAATCTTTGTCTTAGTGAACCAAATACATGGAAATTGGATTAGTACAGATCTCTATTTAGAGGTGGTAATGTGCGTGGCCAACTACGTCTTCATTTTAGCAACATTACTTTGATGTAATGAAGTGCTTTTCAGGTTACAAAGTACATCCACAAAATTAAAATTTTATTCCACGAGTCTCTCAACAGCCCTGTAAGCAAGGTGGGACAAAAATTATTAAGCCCATTTTTCTTATAAGGAAACTGAGTTCAAAGATTTGCTGCATGTTAATTTGCAAGCCTTGCCTATGTTTGATTTAAAATGTGACTTAACATAGGAGAATCTCATCCATAGTTAACTTTTCTGGAACATCTCAGTTGCATAAAGGAAGCAGGTATATAATGTACTCCCTCACCATAAAAGACCTGCGTGTTTCCATGAGATATTTATGTAAAATTCCATGAATAAAGCAAGCCTGCAGCACATGAATTATATGTTCTCCAGCATTCTGCTGTGTGTGCTGCTGGAGAGTGTGTGTGGAACTGGGAGCTGTGATGCTCATCAGCAAAGCTGACATGTCAAGGTAGGAACAGCAGGTCTGAATGTCACCCTCTGGGTGACAGGTTACTCCAGCAGTGCAGTCTCCCTGGTGACTGATGCATAAGAGTGGAATTCTTGGCTTGGTTTGGCAGAACCTCTTTTGGAGTGTTCAGGCTGTGGAAAAACAAATGTGATCTTTTACCAATTAGCCATGGTTTCCAGGGACCAAGCAGGCAGTCCTGGTTGGGAGGCCTCTACCTGTGGACCAATGTATAGCTTAGCCAACATGGTGGCAGCAAGATAAATTGGCCTTTTGGTCTCAAAGCCTGCAGGAGGCAGAGGGAGAGAGAAGGAGGGAGCATGGGGGTGGGGAGGGAGACAGGGAGGCAGAGGGAAGAAGAGGGAAAAGGAGAGCAGAAAGAAAAGAAGAGGTGCTGAAGGAGTGTACACTCATCTGGCTGCTATAACCTCGCTTTATGTCTTCATGCTGGGCGTGCTCAGGGGCACAGGGGGATATCAGCTGTCTCCCCTGAGAGTGCGCTGCAAGGTGTCCAGAATGGGAGGGAATGAGACGAAGGTTGACATCTCAATTAGAGGACGAGGGAGATGGGACCAGGAGAGCCACTGCTGTGCCCTTGGCTTCTTGTAAGACTCTTGAATGTGTTGTATTGGTCACAGAGCAGTGGGCAGCAGACCTCACACCCCTGAATCCCCTGTCTCCATCTCCCCCAGTGCTCCAGCCGACAGGGGCCCAGGGCTCATGAGAGAGGTGGTATGGTGTGATTGGGGAGAGGAGAGAATACAGCAAGAGCTTTCGGTGTGAAATTTCAGTATCTGATGGCCTTGGCCTGAATCCCTCTCTGTTTTCCCATTCACTTGCTGTGTGACCTTGAACACATTCTTTAGCTTTTCTGAGCCTCAAATTCTCTGCCCATCAAATGGGGATTTTAGCGAACTTGCATTTTATCATCAGTTTTACAGAACAAAGATGCCAAATCAACAGCACCTGTCCTTTCTACTGAAACAGTCTCCCAGCCTCCCAGCTATTGCTTGCTGCATAGCAGACTGCCTCCATGATGATCTTCCTTGTATCTTTGTTTACTTGTTTATTGTTTCTTTTTATTGTGTGGACTATAAACACCCCAGAGACAGGACATTTCCCACCAGCTTTGTCTGTAGCTTAGACCCAGCACAGAGCCTGGCACACAGTAGGTAATAAATAAGTATTAGAATAAATAAAAGATAGCCTGAGGGCCAAAGAGTATGAAGGAACTATTTGGGGTATAAAAACTCTATGCCTTGATTGTGGTGATAGTTACAGGATATGTTTGTCAAAACCTACAGAACTGTATTTCTCAAATGGTGAATCTTACCATATGTAAATTACACCTCCATATTGACCTTTAACAAAGAGGCTATGGGAAGCAATGAATAAACAGAATTCAACTAACAAAGATTCATATTTATTAACACTCATTATGTGTCAGGCTGATAGGGAGCCAAGTGCCTTCGCACTGGTTAGCTCATTAAACCTTTACAACAGCTCTAATGAAAGTCGGACTCTACCTATTTTGTAGAGGTAAAAGTGGAGGCTTAGATGGTTATGAGATTGGCCATGACTGCAAAACATGCTGGCAGTGGAAATAAAATCCAGGTCACATGATTCCAATGCCTAAGTCTCATCTGATGTGGTTCCTTCTGTCTCTCACACCTAAACCCTCACGTTGACAGAGAAATAAAGAGGTTCTTTGTTTTCCTTATGGAAAAGTAACATATTATGCTGATGTTGATCTCTTGCACTTCTGCATGAATTAGCCAGTTGAAATCTTCTCTCAGTGAAACAGGATATAGACAGAATGGGCTTTTTGCTGGAGATCAAGAATGGGGTGGGATAGGGAGTACAGTTAATACAAACAAGCATGTGGTAGGGGATTGAAGTGTTAGATGGAACCAGAAGGTTAAAGGGAGCTAAAAGGGAGGTCCAGGGAGCAGTGAGAGGACAGGCTCCACGGCTGGATGACCTAGGTTCAGATTTCAGTTCTACCAGTCACCTGTGTAACTTTCAAAAAGTCAGCTGACCTTTCTGGGTCTCAGGTTTCTGATCTGTAAAACAGGGTTAATTATAATTCCCACCTCATAGTGTTGCTATATAGATTAAACCAGATAACATCTGTAAAGCACTTAGAATAGTGGCTGGCATAGTAAATATTAAATAAGTGATAGCTAGTGCACCTAATCTTAATTAATTGAACACAGGTTTAAACCAAGATGGAAGTTTACTTCCCTCTCACATTAATGAAGTTTAAAAGAGCCAGTCCAGGGCTGGTATGGAAGTGTCATGATCACATGGAATCCAGATTCTTTCTATTTTGTGGTCCCATCATCCTGAGCATGTTGCCTCATGGCCCAGAGCGGTAGTGCCTGTCCCAGCCATCATGTCCATATTCTAGTCAGCAAGAAAGAAAAAAAGAGAAAGAACATACCTCTCTCTTTAAGGAAATTTCCTGGAAGTTGCACACAACATATCCACTTACCTCTCATTAGCCAGAACTTAGTCACATGGCCACACCTAGCTATAGGTACCTATGGAACCAATTAAAATTTGTGGCTTGTATTAATAAAGAGAAAAAGTAAAATTAATTTTGGGCCAACCGTGGCATCTTTTCTTCTACTATGGAAAGGTTTAAACATATAAAACCCAGCCTCCAGATCTTAGGACAGAAGCAGGAGTTTCCTGGTACTTCTGGTCTCTTTAAGATACTGGTTCCTCATTGGTCAAATGGGCTACGAGTTCTGCCTTTTCCCACCCTCCCACTGACCTGTGTCTTCCTTTGGGCATTTCCTCACAGAAACAGGCCCAGGAAAAGCAGCTCCAGCCTGACAGAGCCTTGACCTCAAATGAACATGGGCAGTAAGCATCTGTCCAGCTCAGCAGGCTTGACATCCAGCCCTTGATGCAACAGAAAGGGGAAAGAGAAAAAAATGCCCTTTAAATCTCTTTTATTTTATTTTAAAAATATGTTTATTTTTTACACTTAAATTCAACTATTTAACAAATAGTGTATTATTAATTTCAGAGTTAGAGTTCAGTTATTCATTAGTCTTACATAATACTTAGTGCTCATTACATCAGAGATTTTTTTATTTTCAAAAAACATATGTGTAACATTTTTATGTGAAAAATTTGAATTATAATAAAAATAAAGCAGAAATCCTTTGATCCTAAACCCAGAGATAATAATCATTAATATTTTGTATATCTTTCAATCTTCTATTCATTCAGGTTTTTTCCTTTTAATTATCATTTTGGACTCACATCTTCATCCACTTTTATAACCAGCATTTAAAATTCTGCAATAGTTAAGACAATCCTCCCGTGTTAACAAATTCATTTCCCCAACATCATTTTTTTAAAGATTTATTTATTTGAGAGAGAGAGCAGGGAGGGGCAGAGGTAGAGAATCTTTCAAGCAAACACCCCACTGAGCATGGAGCTCTGTCCCACGCCCATGAGATCATGACCCAAGCCAAAAACAAGCATCGCCTAACCAGCTGAGCCACTCAACACCATTTTTTATGGACATTAATGATTGTTTCTCTTACAGAAGGGACACAGTTTAATAGGGATATGCCAAAATTTGGCTTTGACCTTAATGTCTGATCAAAAGATGCTCTTCAGTTTCATCTTCAGCCTTGGTCTTTGAAAGGCTGAGTAGCTAGTTCAGCCTTCATTGTCATGTCTGGGTTCCCTGGGCTTGTGTATGATTGACCCATGATTCTGTGACCATGTTACATCAGCTTTGCATCCAAGAAGCATAATAACCTCTGTGATACACACAAGGCATATTATTTGGATTTACTGTTAATAATCACTTTCAAATGTAGATAATTTTCTAGATGTAGTTTGTAATGAATATCTTCTTTCATGCTTTATTTGTTGAAATTCTATCAACCAGTTAAAGCTTAAATGTATATTATTATAAGAGCAAAATGCTGTATCACTCACAATAGTTATAAACATTGTCCCTTTCATGTACAAAAATAATTAACACTTTTCAAGTGTTTAAATATAGAAGGAAACATTGAAAACTAATACAATTTTTTAAAGATTTTTTTAAAGATTTTATTTGTGTGTGTGTGTGTGAGAGAGAGAAGGCGCACAAGTGCACAAGTAGGGAGAGCTGCAGGTAGAGAGAGGGAGAAGCAGACTCCCCACTGAGCAGGGATCCTTATGTGGGACTTGATCCCAGGACCTTGGGATCATGACCTGAGCCCAAAGTAGATGCTTAACTGACTGAGTCATCCTGGTGTCCTGGAAACTAACACAAATATTGAGAAACATGTCAGCCAAACACTTTTAGAAGGTATTTTTTGAGGTAACAACAATAAAACATTAAAAAATAATATCAAGTAGAATAATGGGAATCAGATTGTATCAGAGTTCTGATCTTTGTAGAATTGTTTGGGATACTATCATTCAGTAACACTAAACAAAATAATCTTTAAAATATGTCAGTTTTTTAGTTACTTTATTCTTTTTAAGCCATAAGGCCTAAAAGCTTAGTTACTTTTCTTTTTTAGGCCTTTAAAAAGCCCAATTGTGAATATCTTTACAATTCATCTTACAAAGATGAACTAAAAACAGGATGTCAATCAATCTCCCAAGTTAATGAGGAAGAAAACCTCTTATCATATGTAACAATATCTATGGTGAGTCATATTTGACCCAACATGGAAAAGAATCTCAAGAGAAGAGGTTATCAGAAAAAGTAAGGATCACACTCCTTCATCATCAGTCAAAAGGAAGCATTGATTTGTTAACACAAATCTGCTACTGCTGGCACTAGGAGACTGTTGGTCCTGCGCCTGCCATGTTACATTGCTCAGCCCTGACAATGCAATTCATTAACAATGAAAGTATCATCCAGTATAATCTCAATTACAATTTTAGATGGACTCCTTTATCAAAAACATTTGCTCCCTGAAGGTGATAGTAGACATTGGCCTAGACTTCAGCTGAATGCTGATCTTAACACTTGGCCATCTGGCTTTCAGCCCAAGTGTGTATTGAGTGCATCTCTAACTTTAGATGATTTCCAATTTCTCCCTATTATTAGCAACATTGCAATGAATGTCCCAGCACAAACAACTCCATGGGACTCTGTGATGATTTCCTTGGCTGAATTCCTAGTAGGAGAGTGGCTGGGTCAAAAAGATTCCTATTGCCAAACTACCCTCCTAAAAGTTTGTACCAGCTTTCCTCCCACAAGAGGAGTGGAGTAGGGAGAGACTGTATCTTGGCTCCTCATCAGCTATGGCACCAGCATTTGCAACCTCCCACAATGGTTGGCAGTTGGGTGGTTGAGACTAGCATCCTTCAGACAGCTCCAAACCCTTCTGGATCCCGTCATTGTGATTATAGCTATAATTTGTTTTGTGTTTGTCTTCTTTCTGGCGTGGTAGTAGGCAATTTAGGTACTTCTTACATTTTAATCCTCACAATGATGTTGCAAAGTAAATATTACTGGCCTAAATTTACAAATAAGGAAACTGAAACTCAAGGGCTGGGTGGCCCTGCTCCTGGCCCTGATGGAAGTTTCCAGAGGCTTGGCCAAGGAGTGGCCTGAAAGCCTTCTCTTGCAGATACATGAAACCTGTGAGGGCCAATCTTCATGACCCTCAACTGTTCAACCCCGCGAGAGCTAAGGAGGTCCCCACGCCCTCCTCAGCAGCATCCATTTCCCGCCAGGGCTTGAAGGTGGAAGAAAGGCGAAAGGCAGCGCTTACGGGTTCATCTGCGTTGGGCTGAGCTCTGTGTTAGGCGCTTTGCATCCATTCGTATCCATCGCTTCTTGGTGGTTGCTGAAGGAAATCGCCTCAGAGCCCCTGCCTTCTCGGAGTGAGTCACCGCCTGGTGCGTGCGTGCGTGCGTGCGTCTGTGCGTGCGTGTGCCTGTGCGTGAGTGCGTGTGTGTGTGTGTGCGTGGTGTCTGTAGTAACAGACCCTCACGGTGCCAGGAGCAGGTCAGAATTGTTGGTCACTGAGTCCTCCGTCACGGCAGGTGACAGCTAACCACTTGGCGGGTCACATGCCAGGGACTCGCTATACATGATCTCTTGGAAGTCTCAAACTGCCTGGTGAGGTATTGTCCACTTCTTCCCGGGGCAGAGCCAGAGGCTTTAGGAAAACGTTCCAGGGGTCACAGTAAATCGTGAAGGACTCAAATAGTCCAGGAGAGATGCTTATCCTTCCTCAGTCGCAGACAGAAAACATACTTCAGTACATCTCTGTGCCCTTGTACCAGCCTGAAGACTTGAGAAAGAAGCAAGGAGCCTGCAGAACGCCACGGGAGCCGGCAGGCTGTTGTTCTGAGACCTTGTAGGCGGAGGATGCACTGTCCCTGAGTTGAGGGCGGCACACAAGTGTAGACGGCCTGGGGAAGGTGCTGGACGCTGACCTTCTAGCTCAGAGCAGAATTCTGGGCTGTATGGGTGGTGGCCGTGGAGTGTTGTCCTCTCCTGTGAGGACCTGCCCCTTCCTCCTTCTCTTTCCCACGTCTGGAACTGGGGAGATGAGACCTGAATACCTAGAGTAGGTGAGGAAGGAGCTGGGCTGATCTCCTCCCTGGCATCCTTCAGCAGAGACACACAGCACCGGGGGCATCGCTGCCAGATCCCAGAGTCACACGGATCTGGGTCCGTGTGACAGAGCCACTCTCCAGTTATGTGACCTTGAGCAAGTTACTTGGCTTTTCTGAGCTTCAGTTTAAGCCATCAAGTGTGGGCACAGTAATCATTCTTTGATTTTAAGATTGAATGAGTCAAGTTACCTGTCACCTCCGTCAGAAGCCAGTGTCTGACTCACTGTCTCCAGTGCCCACCTCTACAGGGAGCCTGCCCTGGGAAGAATCCAGGGACTGCTGAAACTCCACAGACCCATCTGGGACGCTCCAGGATTCTACCCAAAGCCTTGTAGGCTACACACTCACTGAGCCTTCAGACCTTGTGTGGGCTGTGGCCCCACCTAGAGCACACTCCCTGTCACTCTGCCTTATGTCACCCATCCTTCAGGGTTCACATAGCTGTCACTTTCTCCAGGAAGCCTCCAAGTCCAACTGACACATGTCCTTCTACCATCATATCACACCAAGTTTAAATGGCTTAGTCAATTGCCCTTCATTGGACTGTGAGCTCAGGAAGGTATCCACGTTGTACCCACAGTGCCCAGCATGGAAGCTGGCCTAGGGTAGATGTTCAGAACATGTGCGTAGACTAGCAGAATAGAAGGAGGGGGTCTGGGTGGAGAGCCTGTGGGAGACAAACCATTATAGATATTTGAACCATGGACTCCCAAGCAGGAAAGAGAAGGGCAGAACTTGAACTATCATGGTAGAAGGGACCCTGTCTTTTTCATGCTCTCAGGCAAGAGAAGATATGTCTAGGGCTGCCCTGTACAGTTGTTCAGGTTCTGCACTTTACAATTCCAGAACACCATTTTTCACACTTGGGTCAACATATGGTTATTGTGACCATTTTCCAGCAGATGGCAGTAAAGTATCTCAAGTTAAGGGCACCTTTTTTTCCCTCCCCTGTTTGTGCAAATGCACGGTTTGGGCTTTTGCAGTACTGGGTACATCTGTCTACCAGTCCTCCAATCTACTCATAAGTTGCCTGACACCCTGTTGCAGCTTTGTCCCACCTCATCTTCATTTCTCAGTTTTACAAACCACATACAAGGCTTTAGGGAAAGAGAGAGTCAGAAATCCCCACCTGCATCCTTTGTTCCAAAGAAGGTAAGGTTTGTGATTGGAAGCCCTGGGTTCAAGTCCCAGCTCCTGCATCTCCTAGTGAGTGATCTTAGGCAAGTGACCTTGCAGTTCTGGGACCTAGTTTTCTCTTCTACAAAGACTGCAGTAATATCCCTGCCCTTGAGGTTGTGAGGAACAAATGCTACCCTGAATATGTAAAGCACCTCTGCCCAGGAGTATCTTGCATCAATAAAAAGCAGGACTCTCCTTAATCACCCTGGAAGGATCTGCTGCACTGTTGAGGCAGGGGTGTGGTGCAGGCCACGTATCTCCTGTTTTGTCACACACACACACAACCCCATCCCTAGTCATCTTCTAACAGATCTCTCTCTTGGTCTCCACCACCACTCCATCCCCCTTCAGGGACTTTGGCTTCTTCAGTCTCAGCTCCAAACTCCTTAGTACTGTACAGTCAGTCATCCAGTGAACAAATATTTATTAAGCATCTATGTGCTGGGCTCTGAGCCATTTTCTACCTTCTACTTGGTTACAGTCTTATGGGAAGGGGCAATAAAATGGGCAGAGTTGCCATCTTATTTCTGAGTTATCAGGCCCCATCCCATTCCTCTGGAACTCCAAGAAGAAAGAATCCTTGCCCAGTCTCTCCCTTTCTAGTTCCTAGGTCACTTCATGACTGCACACTACAGATACCACTTTGGCCCCAGCCACAATAAATACCCTCCAGGGTCCAGACGAAGAGAGGCTTAGTTAGGGGTTTCTCTGCCCTGTTCATCCTGGGGCAAGGTTGAGGAAGCAGCAAACATAAATTCATTATGAGTTTCAAGCCAGTTTAATTTGACTGTGAAGAGACAGGAATCCCAAAGTAGTAATGGCTTGAATGAGACACATGCATTGCTCTCACACGTGCATGAAGTCTAGAAGCAGGCAGTCCAGAGCTAATACAGTCATTGTACAATGTCAGGGAGGACACAAGCTCTTTCCAGTACCCTGTCATCTGTCAGTTGTAGTCCTCATCCACTGGTGGCATTTCAGGGCTGACAAAGCTCTTTATTATATCAGCCCCCCAGGCCTCTTCTATAACGTTTCTCCACCATTCTTAGCATGCAGCTTCCACTTTATGGTCCAAAATGGCTATTCGAGCTCCAGCCATCGAGTCAACATTCCACCAGTGGGAATTAGGAAAGACAACTGAGCAAAGATATACCATCTCTGCCTAAGAACATTTCCTGGAAGTCATTCATGATACTTCCGTTTATCTCCCCCATTGGTTAGAACTCAGTCACATGGTCATATCGAGATGCAAAGAAGGCTAGGAAGTGCTCTTTTTTTTTCAGATGCATTCAATCGCTAAGAGGGGAAAAGAAAATGGTTATTTAGAAACCCTAAGAATTCTCTAGCACTTCTTGCCTATGAAGTACCATCTCCTGCCTACAGGATGTGCCTCTGCCAAGCAGTCTCTGTGGCATAAATTAAGCAAGACAATAACTCAATAACCATAAGGTCACAGAGCAAGACTAATGCAAAGACAAAAAGGATATCATTTCCTCTCTGTGTGTAAGGAACCTTTGTATTTGGTTGTAATCATTATTGACAGCATGCAATACTGCAAACCCCCCAGCTCCCAGCTTCCCCATTCTGTTCCTGCAGGTTCAGCTTTGGCCTTCCTTCCCCCACCTACCAAGACAAAGCCTCCTGGGCATTGAACACTGCCCCCTCATATCTTTCTAGAGTGGAATCAGGCTGAAGTGAAGGTGTGGGGAGCCGTGAGGGGGAGGCCCTGTGACAGCGGCTGCTGCACAGGCAGGAGCCGTGGTGGTTGCCTTGGTGAGCTGGGCAGAGGTTTCTAGAATGTAGCTAAATGTGTTTTCCTAATCCACCACCGCATTCTCTTCTTGCTTAGGAGACACTTCTTGGGGGCTGAGGCCCCTTGGTCCCACCTTGTTGTCTCCTCCGACTCTTTTGAAATACTCATTTGTGTATTCATTACCTCTTCCTCTAAGAAGGGGATTTTAAGCCCTCAGACACCCCAGGGCGAGGGATGAGGGATGGGACATTAACACTGTTTTCCCTGTATCTTCATGCCAGCCTTGCACCTTAGGTACCTCATCCTTATTTGGCAGATCAAACCTCTGAGCCCAAGGGCTGCTGAGCTCAGGCACTGGCCAGCCAGCTCACAGGTGGCAGGCCCATGACTGAAACCAGACCTCTGATGTTCAAGTCACAACCTCTCCAGGAGTTATATACTCCAGATAGGGTTCTGACGGCAGAATTTTAAGCAGGCTGTCAGATGGCAGAGGAGACTTTGGGGGCAAGAGTCCTGACCATCTCCATCAGCTTTTTAGGGATATGTTTCAAGCAAAGAGAGGAAATATGACCCTGCTGGGAATGTTGCAGTAAGCCCCATGCCCGGTCTGTGGCTTGGGCGGTCACCTGACACACACATTGCTATGAGCACCACTGCCTGCTCCCTTTTCTAGCTGTCCCACTCCCCGGGGCAGCTGCCCCACACCCTGATCCCTGATCTCTCTCCAGTCTCTCCAGGCCCAGAAAATCCCCTCTCCTCTCCACAGAGGAGGCCACATATCCCTGCATTTAGCTCCCTACTCCTCCCCTGTCCAGTCATCCTCCCTCCCTACATCTCAGGCTGCTGGAACAGGGATGTGCCTGGAACTTCCCAGAAGGTTCTAAAAGGGAGGTGCCCTCTCCCCTCTGCCAGAGCCATCTCTGCAGAGTCTGGCACCTGGAGGCCTGTCTGAACAGCCTACTATCCTAACCACACAGTTCATGCAGCACTCTGGGTGCGGGGGAGGAGAGAGGCAGTGAGGGGTCTAGGCCATCTCAGCCCACATCTTGGAAATCAGACTTGGGGACCAGGAACTGGATATTCTTGTTTGTTTGTTTGTTTTATTTTTAGATTTTATTTTTAAGTAATCTTACACCAAACATGGGGCTTGAAGTCACAACTCTGAGATCAAGAGTCCCACGCTCCCCTGACAGAGTCAGCCAGGTGCCCCAAGACCTGGACATTCTGACAGTTTCTCCGCATACCCCTACTCCCATGTACAAATACCCTCTCACTCACAAGCTCACAAGCATGCTTGTGATCAAACATTCACAGACATTCATATGCACACACACACACGTACATGCATGCATGCACAATTAGTTTAAATTCTTCTAAGGCAATACACTCCTGTGTCTCAACGCCTGAGCTCTGAAAGCAGACAGATGCCAAGTTTGCTTTCGCACACTGCCTCGTGGTTTTTAAATAGTGGTTTCTCATTTTCAGGGGAAATTATGAAATTCAAACCACACTTGGGTGCAGTAAGTGAGGGTCTTCTTTCTCACCACGACTTCCAGGCTCTTGACCCCCTCTGCTGGGATAGCTGTTATCACCATGTCCTTGTCTCCTTCCAGAGCTGGTCTGCCAGTGAGAGCCTCTATCTAAGGGTGCACACACACATGGACATATACACAAAGACACGCGTGCACATACACGGTAGTTCACTGGCACATGTACACTCTGCTTTATTTTCTGTTTGTGCCAGTGCATTACGTAGGCTATCAGCAGGGCTGGGTGTACCTCTCTACCAGCTCGAAGCTGCTAAGATGCCCAATACCCTTTCCCAGCCCATTTGCTACACCTGGTGATTGCTCGTGTTCATAGACACACACAGCCCGTCAGCCTCCCTTATTTTTTTATTTTTATTTGTTATAAAGATTTATTTATTTATTTGAGAGAGCAAGAGCAGGAGCATCAGTGGGGGAAGGCACAGAGAAAGAGGGAGAGATGCAAACTCCCAGCTAAGGGAGGAGCCCGTGGGGGCTCCATCCCACTGCCCCAAGATCACAATCCCAGCCAAAACCTAGAGTCAGACGCCCAACCAATTGAGGCCCCCGAGGAGCCCCTCACCTAGGTTTTGTAATGGGGGCATGGGGTCACTCAGATGCAACAAGATTTATTTGATGTGCCCTACTGAGTTATCATGGATTGTTTCCAGCTGTTACCTACAGTGCTTTCCCCCCCACCTAAATATTTACTTAAGTAATCTCTACACCCATGGTGAGGCTCAAACTCACAACCCCAAGATCAAGAGTCGCATGCTCTTCCAGCTGAGCCCTGCAGGGGCCCTTGTTACCTCTGGGGTACAGTTCTTGACTGAGTGCCTGCCTGTACACGTGAGCCCGTGTGTGTGTGTGTGTGTGTGTGTGTGTGTGTGTGTGTGTGTGTGTGTGTGTAGCGCTCAGAATAGGGTGTGAAGGAGTGACCCAGACTCTTGTGCCTCACTTTCTGAATCCATAGGGGACAATAATCAGAGTGGCAACCTCACCGCGCGGGGATGAAATGAAAATGTGTGTGCTGAGCATCTAGCACAGCGCCCAGCTCATGTTAACCCCTGTGGGGAGACAGTGGGAATGGGGGGAGCAGGGCCCAGCTGTCCCACAGACGGCTGCCCAGCGCCTCTCCTCAAGGCCACCAGGTTAGATGGCTGGGGCCTCAGCCTGGGAAGTCCCCTGCCCTGGTGACTGGGGTCAGGGAAACCCATGCCTTGGGTGCCACAGGGAGGAGAAGCAGGGGGCAGGGAGCCCTGGGTGGGGGTCCAGCAGCCGCATTGGAGCCAGAGTGAGGAGCAGGCCTGGCTTTCTCGCTGAGTCATTCCCAGTGGAGCTTTGGAGGAGGGGGGGCAGGCCTGCGGTGAGAGAAAGAGAGAGAGAGAGAGAGAGAGAGAGAGAGAGAGAGATCTCTAGCGTGGTGAGCTCTCAGCGCGTGCGCACGCGCACACACACACACACACACACACACACACACACACACACTCTTCCCAGCTTAAGGAAAAGGAGCCCCTCCCAGCCGAGAGAGGCTTTGTTCCCCACAAGATCTAACAGCCAAGCAGACAAAGGCAAGGCAGCTCCCACTGCCCCTGCCCCTCAGCTGCCATTTCTCCACCCCTCTATCCTCACCCCATTTCCACCAGCCCTCTCCTCCATTCAACCCCGACCCTGCCCCCTAGGGCCAGGGACAAGGAACAGTCCCAAGGACAAGCTGGTCATCCTACTTCCTCATCTCCATCTCCCCTCCTCATCCAGCACCCGCCCCTGGCCCGGTCCCTGTAAATCACACCCTCACAAAGGATGGAAGGCTTCCTGCCTCTGATGTGGTGTTTTGATGTAACAGACTTTAATGAGACTTGTCCCACACTGTGGGGGACAGAAATGAATGAGGCTGGGGTTGTGGATCTAGAGGGACTCTCACAAGTGTGGTAAGGAGGTTAAGGATAGATACCCTCTACCCCCACCCCCCACCCCCCTGGGCGGCTGGATGCTGGGCCCCCTGGAGGACAGGGCTGCCTATAAGCCCGTAGGGTCTGGTGCAGAGGGAAGGCTGGGTGGAGGACATAATGTTTCCTTCCGTTGAAAGTCATTTTTTTTGTCTTAGTACAAAAATCCCCAAACTGAACTATCTGGCTCTATACCCTTCCAGACATATCTCTATTCATGTGGACCTGGTTTCTGGAAAAGTCCTGAATATGACAGGAAACATGATTGCTTTGTCTTTAACTACAGCCTTCAGCATGCTTTCTCACATCTTTTCTGGCTCCGAACGATATTCCAGTCAGATTCCTAGTTTTCAGATCAGATTTCCTGTTGTGTTTTTTTTTTAATTATTAAAAAGCCAGGTTAATCCAGTCCAATTTAAGAATTAAACACCATATACAAATCTAAGGTGATTCTCCTCCTCTGACCCCAGTGCCAAGCAAAGCTAGCAATCAGGGGCTTCTTCTCCCTCCCCCACTATCAGAATAATGCTTTCCCTTCCAGGGTCTGAGGTTGGGGTGTGATATGGGCGGCGGGGGTGGGGGAGTGGGGGGCTGGTGAGAGCTGGAGAGAGCAGCCACAGGTCTTGTTTTCTTGGCCAACACTCCCTAAAGACTGGTGCTTCCTGGGGCAAGCTTCCAAGTAGGGTTTAGTTGAGTTCTCTGGGGAGATGATCCTCTCCTAGACTGTTTCCAAAATACCCAGTCAACTCTAGTGCCTGAGGCCCACCACTGGAATTCCTGCCCATCTACCCCCCTACAGGAGACTCCTATACCCTTGCCTGGCCAGATGGAGGCATGCGCCGCACCCTCCCACTGCCCCTGGCTCTGCCTTGTGCCTCCATCCTCTCTCTTTCCCATCTTCCCTCCCGGAGGCCAAGGTCAGGTACCCAGCAGAGGCCTGGGGTGAGAGTCCTCCATCACAGGCACCCACTCCAGGAGTAATCTTGAGTAGCCTCCCTGCACTCCCAGAAAGTAGGAGGGAAACCTGAGCCCTCCTGTCCTAGTCTGGGGTTATCTGACCTGTGTAGTCGTGCAGAGCCCCAGAACCGGAAGCATCCTATGCTTGGCCGAATGCTCTGCTGCCTTGAAATTCTTCATAATTTTTAAACCAGGAGCCCCTCATTTTCATTTTTCACTGGCCCTAAAGATCAGGTAGCTGGTCCCACCCAGAACGGAGTGCTCTGACCATCCTCACCCACTGGTAGAAAGGAGGGAGAAGTGGAGTGATGCTGTTTAGAGTCACAGGGCTGGTTCCGGAGCCCGTGACTGCCCCTGCGAGTGCCCATGTGGCAGAACTTTCCACCTCTCTTCTGAGTGTGGGGCGCTCCCCCACCCCATTTTTCTCCCCACCCCCACATTCGGGCTCCAGTCATCATCACCAGGCAATAGGATCTGAACTTATCAACATCCTGTCAGAGATATGAGCATCCTTCCTCACCAAACACACTCCCCAAATCAGGAACTGAACAGATTCAGATTAAGTGCCTTTTTTTTTTTTTTACAATAGCGAAATTATGTTGTATGTATTGTTTTATAACCTGCTTTTTTCCACTTAACAACACATTGTAAACATGGAGAAAACATTCATCTACAAGCTAATTTTCAGCATCTGTTTTAGTTAAATATTGCTGTGCAACAGACCACCTAGATCAATCATGATTTATTGTTTCTCATTATTCTACAGGTGGCCGGGGCAGTCGTGCTGGCCATCCACAAGAAACACAGAGTCTACAAAGAAAAACCGATCCAGGGTTAGCTGAGCCCCCTCCCGCTTGTGTGACCTTGGCCGAATGACTGAACCTCAGGTTCCTCACCCATAAAGGGTTCTAGAGGAGAACAGTGATATCTCCCATACCCGAGATATTTCGCAGATCAAACAAGAACGATAATAATAGGATCCTCCATGTAGGGTCGTCATGAGGGTTAAACAAGTTCACACGGCTCAAGTCTAACAGATGTTAGCCACTATCGTGCTTTGGCTAGGTTCATCAGGGACTTGCTGGGGCAGGGCAGGGGCTGGTTCTTCAGCTCATCAGACTGTGTGCAAGACACAGAGGAAGGGAACATTTCTAGAAGCAGCTGAAAGGATGAAATGAACAGAGCTGAGAGTATTAAGCATTGCTCATTTAAAGAGGAAATGAAATCTGGGAGAAAGCATTCTCTCACTGCAGCATAAAGGTTCTTGCTTGTTGGCCATATTTCCCTGCATATTAATAATATGCTGGTACTAAAGTCAGGAGTAAGATATACCAGAAAGCAGGTAGTCCCAGCCTCGAGGCACCAGACTTACCAAATGACCCATGGGTATCTTCTGCCTCTATCCCTGCTCGCTCAATCCCAGGAGCCCCTCCAGCTGCTTCAGGAAACAGAGAAGAGGCAGAGAATCAAGGAAGCATCTCTACGAACAGGAGAAATAGTGCCCGGGAGCCAAAATCTGGACCCAGATTTTCTCTGCCCAAATGTCTTATTTAATGCTCTCATTACACTTTTAGAGTAAAATCTTTAAAAAATTAAGATTTTATTTGTTTGAAAGAGAGTATGAGAGGGAGGGGGAGGGGAGACACAGACTCCGGGCTGAGCAGGGAGCCTGACATGAGACTCCATCCCAGGACCCTGAAATCATAACCTGAGCCGAACTGACTGAGCCACCCAGGCACACTTCAGAGATTTTAACATGTAGAGATTCATGTCCTTGTGGTCTTTTAAAATTAGGTGATATTTGCAACAAAAGGATATAAAGAACAGCACAACAAAAAACTCAAATTCTGGGATGCCTGGGTGGCTCAGTCAGTTGGCTGTCTGCCTTTGGCTTGGGTCATGAATCCAAGGTCCTGGGATCGAGACCTGCATGCTGCATGTGGCCCTTGCTTCATGGGGAGCCTGCGTCTCTCTCTGCCTGCTGCTCCCCCTGCTTCTGCGATCTCTGTCCCCCTCTTTTTCTGTCTCTTTCACACAAATAAAATCTAAAAACAAAAAACAAAAAACCCATGTTCTTATTATCCACTTAAGAAACCAAGCATGCACACTGAAAAAATAAATTATTGTAAGAAAAAAAAAAGAAACCAAGCATGCCAGTACAGTTAAATATTCCGGGTTTACTTCCCATTACCTTTCCCTACCTTCTTGTGGAGGTGACCACTATTCTGAATGCTGATTATGTCCTTGCACTCTTTTTCATTTTTCAAATACACAAATAAATCTGATGGAAGGGATATGTTGCTTTCTAAAGATCTGAGTTCCAGTTAAAGGCATGGGGCTTCCCTACAGGCTTGGGTGTCTTCTAAAGAGGCTGCAGGAGAAGCAGAGAACTGTCTGAAAAAAGAAACAGAGTTTCAGTAAACTGTGACAATATCAACTGGAATAATATATATGTCATTACACTCTGGGGGGTGGGCAGAAACATATTTGAAAACATAATGGCTGCATTTTTTCCAAATTGGATAAAAAACATAATCCCACAGATCCAAAGCACAAAGAGAGCAACACCAAGTCATATCATCTTTAAATTGCTGAAAACCAATGATTTAAAAAAAATAACTTTTTTTTTAAGAAGCCAGGGGGAAGGGTCATTATACACACAAAGGACAATATAAAAGTCATCTCCAGCTTTTCATTAGAAACAATACAAGACAGAAGACTATGGAATTAAATCTTTAAGATTTAATGGAATTGAACAAAAAACTGTCAATCTCAAAGTCTGTAACCAGTGAGAAAGCTAAGGGAATTCACTGCCAGCAGGCACGCTGAAGGCTTGAGGGAAATGGTACCAGGTAGAGATACTCAATTCCCCACAAGGAAGTAAATGAAAAGAAATAAATACCAGACATGGTAAAAGTAAGAGATGCCCCCGCATTTAAAAATTTATATAAAAGAATAAGAGTTTATGTAAAGCAAAAATAATAGCAATGTACTAAAGAGTTACAGCAGATGAAGAAGTAAAATGTGTAGCAAAAACCCACAAAGGACAAGAGAATAAGATGATTTTTTTAAATTTTTTAAAAAGATTTTATTTATTTGACAGAGAGAAACACAGCCAGAGAGGGAACACAAACAGGGGGAGTGAGAGAGGGAGAAGCAGGCTTCCCGCCTTCCCGCCAAGCAGGGAGCCCGATGTGGGACTCGGTCCCGGGGCATGACCTGAGCCGAACGCAGTCGCTCAAACCAACTGAGCCACCCAGACATCCCAGGACAAGAGAATAAGAAAGGGGCACCTGGGTGGCTCAGTCATTAAGTGTCTGCTTTCAGCTCGGGTTGTGATCCCAAGGTCCTAGGATCCAATCCCGCATTGGGCTCCCTGCTCAGCAGGAAACCTGCTTCTTCCTCTCCCACTCCCCTTGTTGTGTTCCCTCTCTCACTGTGTCTCTCTCTGTCAAATAAATAAAATCTTAAAAAAAAAAAAAAAAGAAAGAAACAGAACTACAGTGTTATAAGTTTCTGGTGTTATCTGTGAAGGGGTATAGTATTATGTATTATATTATAATATAATATAAATATATTATTTGGAGGTAGACTGTGAGAAATTAAGGATGCATATTGTGCCTAATGTAAACTTTAGAGTGACCACTAAAAAAAAAGAGAGTGGAATAACTAATAAGGTAACGGAAATAAAATGGATTCTTAAAAAATACTCAACCCAAAAGAAGGTAGAAAAGAAGGGGAAAAGCCCAAAGAACTAATGGTATGAGTAAAAAAAAAAAAAAAAGCAAGATGGTAGACTTAAACCCAACCATATGAACAATTATATTAAAAGTAAATGGACTATATGGAGGAACCTTGGAAATATTATGCTAAGTAAAAAGCCAGTCTTAAAAGACCACTTATTGGATGATTCCATTGATGTGAAATGCCCACCTGAATACATTACTCCCCTACCTTCTGCACAGGAAATCAAATTCCCTCCTATTCAGAAAAGCAGATTAGAATACAGAGAGTAATCAACTCTAGGGCTGAGGGAGGGTTAGGGTAGAGGAATGGAAATGACTGCTAATTGACTTTAGCTTTCTTTATTTCTCAAAGGGCAGGTCTACTAGTGGTAAACTATATCAGTTTTTATCTAGAAATGTCTTAATTTCTCTTTCATTCTTTTTTTTGAAAAATATTTTATTTATTTATTTGAGACAGAGAGAGAAAGTGTACAAGTCAGTGGAAGGGGCAGAGGGAGAGGGAGAAGCAGACTCTCCACTGAGAAGGGAGCCCAACATGGGGCTGGATCCCAGAGCCCTAGGACCATGACCCAAGCTGAAGGCAGTCACCTAGCCCAATGAGCCACCCTGAAATGAACCCATTTCATTCTTTTCTTTCTTTCTTTCTTTCTTTCTTTCTTTCTTTCTTTCTTTCTTTCTTTCTTTCTTTTTAGGATGTATTTGGACAGACACACAGAGAGGGTGAGCATGAGTTAGGGCAGGAGCAAAGGGAGAAGGAGAGGGAGAAGCCCTAACAGACTCCCCACAGAGCACAGAGCTTGACACAGATAATGACCCACCACCCTGAGATCATGACCTGAGCCAAAATCAAGAGTCAGATACTTGACTGACTGAGCCACCCAAGCACCCCTCTCTTTCATTCTTGAAGAATAATTTTGCTGGATAGAGAATCTATTGATTGACAATCCCTTTCTTTCAGCACTGTGACTATGTCATCCCACTGCCTTCTGGTCTCCATGATTTCCAACAATAAATAGCTATTAATCTTCTCAAGCATTCCTTGTACATGATGCATTGCTTCTCTCTTGCTGGTTTCAGGATTCTTTGTCTTTCAACAGTTTAATTATACTATGCCTTGGTGTCGAACTCTTTGAGTTCATCCTATCTGTAGTCCATTGAGTTTCTTGGATGTGTAGATAGTTTTTCATCAGTTTCAGAAATATGGGGCCATTATCTCCTCAAATATTCTTTTAGGTGCCCTCCACTTCCTCCCTCCTGTTATGCACATATTGGTATTCTTGACTGTGTCCTACAGGTCTGTTAGGGTCTATTCGTTTTTTTTAATTCTTTTTTTCTTTATTCTACCCAGACTGGATAATCTCAGTTGACCTATCTTTAGGTTTGCTGATTCCTTCTTTTGCCTGCTCAAATCTGCTGTTGAGCCTGTCTTGTGAATTTTTCATTTCAGTTATTGTACTTCTCAACTTCAGAATTTCTATTTGTTTCTTTCTTTTTTTTTTTTTTTGGTAAATTTCCTTCTCTTCCTCTTTTTTTTTTATAATTTCTACCTTTTTATATAGCAAGACATCATTCTCATAGTTTCCTTTAACTCTTTGAGCATATTTTAACTGGTTGACTTCAAATCTTTTTAAGGAAGTTGAACATCTGGGATTTCTCAACAACAATTTCTATTAATCACCTCTTTTCTTGTATATGAGCCATACTTTGTTTCTTTTCATAATTTTTTGTTGAAAACTAAACATTTTGAATATTATAATTCTTTCTTTCCCCAGGGTTTGTTGTTGCTGCTTGTTGTAGAAATTGTTTGCTTAATATCTTTTCTGAACTAATTTTGCAAAATCTATATTTTTTGTTGTATATGGGCACCGAAGTCTCTATTCCATTAGCTTTGTGGTCAGTTGCTGATTTGATAGAGATTTATTTAAACATCTGAAACAACAGAAAAAACATCTCCTAGTCTTTGAGAAGGACTATGTTTATCTTAGGGCAATACTTCAAAACTCAGCCAGGCAGTTTACAATTCTGCCTTACTCTTTACTTTCTGCTTCCACCAAGACAGAAAGTCAACCAAAGGTGAGAGTTTGTGTTACCTCTCTAGCTGTGTTTCTCTCTATCAAATAAATAAATAAAAATCTTAAAAAAAAAAAAAAGTATTCTTGGGCGCCTGGGTGGTTTAGTGGGTTAAGCCTCTGCCTTCGGCTCAGGTCAAGATCTCAGGGTCCTGGGATGGAGGCCCAGGTCAGGCTCTCTGCTCGGTGGGGAGCCTGCTTCCTCCTCACTCTCTGCCTGCCTCTCTGCCTGCCTGTGATCTCTCTCTCTCTGTGTGTCAATTAAATAAATAAAATCTTTAAAAAGAAAAAGAAAAAAAAAGTATTCTTAACAATTTCATCCTGCAGAACATCAGCCAGACTCAAGACAGAATTGGGGTGGAGCTGCACAGGCTTCACCGTCAGACGTCTGTTTGGTCATGCTCATAGTCATCTAGCTTTGGATGGAAGAACCCTCCCTTTCAAGTGCTCCCAGAGTTCCAGCACAACAGAGGTGCTTCCTTTGTGAGGTCATCAGCATCTGCCTCTGACCTGGCCCCAGCAGAAGTTTCTAATACTGATAATTGGCAGTGGCTATTCCTGGTGGATGAAAGGGACCTCCCACCAGTCATGAACTTCCCCCTCTTCCGGGAGAGAAGTACTAGTAAAACAGGCTACTACTAGCTAAGAACATCCAAGTGGTGGAGCACTGGTGAGTGGGACTCTAGCCTGAGTCCAGGGGGAAGGGTGGCAGGGAGGCCAGGCTGTGCCAGCAGAAGGGAGGCCTAAATTCTCTGCCATGGAGGGCCAAGTGGTTCTTGGGCCCTGGCTTCACTCTGCCCCACCAACCTAGAGAATGCCAGCTTCCAATGAGGAATCAGTGTTGTTTCTGGACATAAGCCTGAGGCCTTGTTCTATCTTGAAATCTACAACCTCATGTCTGGTTAGATGGAAGACACTGGAAAAATAATTTTCCACCTGAATACATTACTCCCCTACCTTCTGCACAGGAAATCAAATTCCCTCCTATTCAGAAAAGCAGATTAGAATGTGTGATAGAAACCGAAGCTCCAAAAACGGACTCACATTCTTGGAGAGCTTTGATTTGGCTCTTGGAGGACAGTGGATATCCTAGAGTATCTGGATTGTCATTTAATGTATGAATAGTAATGTGATTCTGCCTTAAAAATACTGTCCCTACTATGAATAGTAATGTGATTCTGCCTTAAAAATACTGTCCCATGAGTCTGCATTCTGGGTCCTGTAGCAAAATCTGTGGAGTCTCATGTCTATCACCTCTGGACTCATAGCTCCCCTCCCCTGTTTACTCCCTAGCAGTCTTATCCAGCCCCCAGCAATCTTGACCCAGCACCAGGTCTGGGGTGATAGGGGCTCTAGTGTAGCTCTCCTCCTGCCTTGAAGCCTAGAACCAGTAGAGTCTAATGAAAAATAGGGAGTAAGCCCATCTAGCTGACTCTTTCCTGCGTCTCCCACCTTTCTGCTGTCATATTGAGTTTTCCTGAACATCTTATCTGGGCAGTACAGAAAGGCCATGAACAGTTGTGTAGGTTGTGTACAGTTGTGTTTGTTTTTTGCAATTACATTCAGTTCTGCAATGAACATCCTTATGTAGGTAGGTCTTTAGGAGGTCAGGTCGCAGGGCCACTGTGGCCCATAACACTCTTGTTTGTGGTTTTGGTTTTTTTTAAGAGATTTTACTTATTTATTTGACAGAGATCACAAGTAGGCAGAGAGAGGCAGGCAGAGAGAGAGGAGGAAGCAGGCTCCCTGCTGAGCAGAGAGCCTGATGTGGGCATCGATCCCAGGACCCTGAGATCATGGCCTGAGCTGAAGACAGAGGCTTAACCCTCTGAGCCACCCAGGTGCCCAGGCCCATAACACTCTTGTGAGAGCTATGCGCCTGCACTTGTTCACCAGAATGGTCAAGAACCTCAGGCAATCTCATTGATCAATTATCCAAATCAGTAAGACCTTGATAAGCTCTGGGATCTACTCCCCCACCAAGTGCCATTAAAAAGTATTCATTGGGGGCGCCTGGGTGGCTCAGTTGGTTAAGCGACTGCCTTCGGCTCAGGTCATGATCCCAGAGACCTGGGATCGAGTCCCACATTGGGCTCCCTGCTCAGCAGGAGGCCTGCTTCTCCCTCTCTCACTCCCCCTGCTTGTGTTCCCTCTCGCGCTGTGTTTCTCTCTCAAATAAATAAAAAAATTAAAAAAAGAAAAGTATATATTGGGTGAGGGCACTGTACCAGATAACAGAATCAAAAGAAAAGGGAGGTATAATTTGGCCCATAATCTAGTAGGGGAGAAGATAAATATCAATGAGCCAAGATCTCTGCTTTCTGATTCTTGAAGAAAAGTATTATTTGGATGGCTGAGTTTCCTGGATGCTGAAGGTCTCTACTCTACCCTTAAACATAAGTTTTATTTTATGTTAACCATTTTTTTAAATCAGAAATACTTTCTAAATTAACATTGTTTTTATTTTAAAAGAAAACATTTGGAGCACCTTGGTGGCTCAGTCATTAGATGTCTACCTTCAGCTCAGGTTATGATTCCAGAGTCCCGGCATCGAGCCCCACATTGGGCTCCCTGCTCAGCGGGAAGCCTGCTTCTCCCTCTCTCTCACTCCCCCTGTTGTGTTTCTCTCTGTCAAATAAATAAATAAATTCTTAAAAATATATATGTAAAAGAAATCATTTGGTCAGAATTAACCTTCTCTTAATGATTCGGTGTATTTCAACTTTACCCTGTAATACAGTGATGTCCCCAGGCCTCTTGGAGTGACCCTGAACTAAAAGACTTCTGACTTTGTTTCGTAGTTGTTCTATCTTCTCTTGCTCTTGACTTTTGCTTATTTCACTGTGCTTGCTTGTTTATGAGTCTTTTCTTCTTGCGTGTGCCCCTGCTCATCTGCTGTGGGCTTGACAATCAGCCAAGCTAAAACTAGGTTTATTAGGCTGCTGGTTCAGCTGTTGTCACAGAGACCTTGGTCAGCAGTCCAAGGCTCTTCTCCTCCAGGTCCTCACGAATCTCAGGTTCTTAATGTCACCATGACTAGGCAACCTGACGGTGTTGTCCTTGTCAGCCTCATCAAAGCCCCATCATGCCCATGGTCCAGTCTGCACAAGGGGAAAGAGGAAGTGGGGAGCAGGCAGCTTCCTTTTAAGAATATGGCCCAGAAGTGAAACATGCCATTTTCACTCATTTCCCATTGGTGAGAACTTGGACCTGTAGTTGGGCCTGGCTGTAAGGGAAGCTGGGAAATGTAGTCTCTGGCAAGGTAGCCATGAATCCAGTTTTTTTTGTTTTGTTTTGTTTTGACCATATCATTATTTTTTTAAAGAATTTATTCATTTATTTGACAGAGTGAGAGATCACAAGTAGGCAGAGACAGAGGAGGACACTCTCTGCTGAGCAGAGAGCCCAATGCGAGCCTTGATCCCAGGACCCTGAGATCATGACCTGATGATCCGAAGGCAGAGGCTTAACCCACTGAGCCACCCAGACGCCCTACCATATCATTATTTTTAATGTCCAGCATTTATAGTAAGAGAACCAGAGCTTTCTCCCCATCTCAAGTTTAAAATTTTCAAATGGCTTGTGAGGCCAATAGGGATACCTCTTCTTGTCTAATTTGGTTTCTGGAAGACCTCATTCAGGTCCTCAATGTTCATCTAATCAAATGGAATTATGTACCTCATCTTCTCCAGGTCTTTTTCATTATTCCACAATCCCAGCCTTTGAGAGAGACAAAAACTCAGCAACAACTTTTCACATCTTCTTTTTCTTCAGCATCCGCCCGAACAGTATATTTATCCTCTGGCATAGGAAACTTCAGGGCATTAAACTTCTTCTCAAAGTCATCTACCAAGCCAGCCTTCGCCACATTGGCCTTGTAGTAAGCCCAGTCGATAGCAGGTGGTTTCTCAGGGAGAGTAGCTAACCTGGAGGTAAATGTCTCATTCCAGGATTTCAGGGAGTTAGCAATGGCTTTCTGGTTTGGGGGCATGATCTCCCCAAAAGCTACCCAGTCAGTGGTTTTTAGAGCAAGTGTTCAGCCAGCCATCTTGAGATCTTTCACTGACCCCAGCGCGCCCTGAATCCAGGTTTTAATCTTGGAAACTCTACTGCTAAAAGGAAGTGGGAGGGAAAGACATAAGGTGACCTTGGCAGTCTCCGCCACACTGGATCTGCTGAAATTGTGTGTAGAGTAAATGTGGGTGGGCCCTCACTGAAGATACAAGGTGCTCTTCTGCAGAAAGAGCACTGATTTTGATAGTCTCACAGTTCCATATGTTTGGATTGCTCAGAGACCTTTGGTTTCTTTGCTGTGATTCTGGATTGTGTTCCCAGACAAGACACTGTTGGTTAGCAAAACAGTCATAAAAACAATAACATAGTAGTCATTGTCTTTCAGAGAGCTCCTACCTCAATCCACACAAGAGCATGAAAAATGTTCTCAGCACCCATGAATTGGAAGCACTTTTCCTTCAAAAGCCTCCCCAAGTCCACAAGCCTCAGTTATTCATTTCTATACACCTTTACTGAGCACCTTCTACCAGCTTCGCCCTCCTCTCGGTGGTTGGTGTTCAGCTGGTTAGGGCACTGCAGTCATGTCTTCCACGGTATCACTGTAATGCCCACTTGGCATTTTCATGGGTTCTTATTCCTCTTCTTCTGTGTCTCCTTTTAGTGTACATCCTTGATGCCTCCTAGGTCTTGCCTCCAGGAGCAGGAGTGGGTTCGGAGTGGGTTAGATGGGCTTATCAGTCTTATTCTTTGCTACTCCCTTTGGCCTACATAGTAAAGTCCAAACTTCTGAGACTTGTCTTTGAGGTCTTTGAAGACCTGCTTCCAGCCTTCCATTCTGGCCTCAGCTCCCACCAGAGGGCATGTCCAGGGGTCAGGCTCACCTAGGGAGGCAGGCTCACAGGTTCTATGCGGATGTCACCTTGGCATAGGGCTTGGAGAGCTGCGGAAACCAGCTCTTGGTCTGGGCTAGAATACCCACAATTCAGTCTCCTCCCAGGACACTCAGTCTAGGATACCTGGGAATTTCAGTGTTGGGTCTTCCCTTCACTTTATCTAGGTCTTTCCAGGAAGGGGGAGATTAACAATGACCTGTTTCTTCTGTATGTGAAAAACTGAAAAAAATTTTATATTCCTGGCCACCCTATAAGGCAGATACTATTATTGGACTCCTTTCATTTGTGTCAAGGTACCTGTCTTACAGATGAGGAAGTTAATCTCAGAGTGGTTAAGTAACTTGCACAAGGTCACATAGCTAGTAAGAGACAAAAGTCCAGACCTGAACCAAGGTTCAACTGTGTCTGAAGCCCTTGTTTTCTCCACTTAACACGGACCTTTCTAAAATAACAGCTCTTAGCCCCATTACACAAGGTGCTTAGTCCCTCCCCCTGCAGGCTTCCACAACTATAGACATTAGTTCTGTAATGAGGAAGCAGAGGAAAGAGAGGACAAGCTGCTTCTGTTCAGGCTTCTCTCTCTCCTGCCAGTACCGGGCACCCTAACAACGATAACAACCGCTAATATTCACTGAGCATCAACTTTGTATACAATATCTCATTTCATCCTCATAGCCACCTTCCAATGTTATTATTTCCTTCATTTTACATACGCAAAGAGTGAAGCTCAGAGACATTAAGCCCCATATTTAGATGGCCGGGCGGGGATTCAAATCCAGGCATAGCTAGAGTTCTTAAATGCTGCCCTTGCATTTATCTGGCTGGGAAGCATCCCACGAAAGCACAGCTCCCCTCCTCACAGCATCTCATACCTTGTATTCAGCTGCTTCCTCTAAGGTCTTCTCATCTGATTGCTAATAACTCCTGATGATCAATATCTTACCCTTATAAAACTGTGTACAGTCCCTTTTCAGCTCTCCTCACCCATTAGCTTTTGTACTGAAAGTGCGGGATAATGTCTATTAAATAAACATGCCTGGGCCCCTGCCTGGGAAAGAGAGAGTTCGTTTGCTTCTACTCCTTACTCTGCAAACTGCTCTTTGGGGGTTCAAAGGCTGGTACTTGTCTCAGGGCCCAGAAGAGCTGTCTCTAGCAGAACAGCCAGGACTTTGATGAAACTGGAGACAGGAAGGGGACTGTGGCCCCGGCCAACTGGAAAAGACCTAGCCCACTCCTTTGGGCCTCCCTGGCAGGGTTGTGGCCAATCTGTAGATCTCTTCTCTGCTGGAGAAGAAGGAGGGGGTACAAGCCACTGGGCGCCAGGAGCAAGTCCCAGGGCGGGGCAGAACCCTGCTACCTTGTGTGGTTGTGCCTCTTTTCTTGCTTTGGCTCGCACCCGGCGGGGAGGTTCAGAAAGGGGACAAGCCTCAGAGGAGCGGTTGGGGTAGGGGTGAGGTTGTAGGGTGGGCAGAGAGTGGCAAGACAGCTGCCGAGGCCCGGCATCAGAGGGTGCTAGAGCCATTGCTGCAGGGACCGGCAGCCTTGTGCGCTTGCGATGGTAATTTGCAGATGGTTCCTGATAGCTACAGGGTCTCCGAGGCGGAGCCCGGGCCTTTGTATTTGATAATCCATCCTGGGTTCCCCGGTGGGTCCGGGCAGCCTTGGGGCGGAGCCAAGGTTGGCTCCAGCCGGGGAGGAGCCGGGGTGCCGCTCCCGCGGTGATGCAGAGGGGAATTTGCTGACAGTCCCTTGCCAGGTGGGGCTGGCTTCATCAGGCCCGCGAGGAGGACCCGCTGGCTGTCTCCTCCCAGGTAAGAAGCGTGTCGCTTGTCACCACATCCCGGCGGCCGGGACACCCTGCCTGGGGCCGGGCAGTGACGCCCAGGGCGCAGATGTGGTGAGCACGCGGGTGGTATGACTCCGGACTGATTAGGCCGGGAGAAGGGGCGCAGAATCCGGGTCCTGGACAGGGGAGGGGGCGGGGAGGAACCGCTTGCTCTATGCTTTCCCGGACGTCGGACCGGGGCTGGGGGTGGGGGTGGGGGTGGGGGTGGGGGAGATTGCGCCACAGTCCCTTGCCACGCTGGCTGGCTGCCGGCCTGGGCCCAGGGAAGGGTGGAATGAGCTGCCCACCAGGGAGGGCCGTGGCTTGGTCGACTGTCTTCACCGAGTTGGGGGGGAGGGTGGGCGGGAGGCTCTCCTCACCCCCCCACCCCCACCCCTCACCCCCCTGCTTGCTTGACAGCCAGGTGGGGTTGCCTCTCCAGAGCACCCCCACCCAGGGATTCCCCGGGGCTGTGCCGCGCACTCGCTGGACTGGGCTGGGAGTGGGGTGCGCGTCCCCTGTCCCCCGCAGTCTGCTGCACCGGTATGAGTTATGACGGCGTCACCGCTGCTGGCTGCGGGCTGGGGGTCTCATTCTGTGCTCCTGGACTGGGCTCCTGGGCCCCCAGGGCTAGAGGATGCCACCTTTTCTCATATGCTTTCAAAGAAAGGTTCTTGCCTCCATCCCCTTCTTGGCCTTGAGAGAGAAACTTTGGATTTGAGTGATGGACCTGGGGAAACTGAGGCCCAGGGGTGCTGTGGCTTCCCCAAGGTCACTTAGCAGGTCCTACAGAGCTGTCCCCCCCCCCCCCCCCCCGCACTGCCTTGACCATCTGATGCTCTCTGGAGGGGCAGGGGCCAAACTTGCTCTCCAGATCTCTGGTCCAGTTTGAGGTGGATCACCCCACTGTGGGGCCCCCTTTCCTCATTCCTGAGAATGGAGGAGGTTACAACTTCTTCATGGGCTCTAAGGTGTTATGGGTGTGCAATAAGAGTTGTCTGGGGACAGGAGAAAATCGCTCATGAAAAAGGCTCATCTGAGCGGAGGGGACTGTGGGCCTCTACTATCCTTGTGGGTTCAGGGAGAGAGGGAGGGTTGGCCTCCAGGAGAGGAAGGCCCGAGGGGACAGCCCAGTTCCAGGCTTCAGTGTCTGTACCAGCCTTGTCAAAAGCCACCCGCAGGTTCCCAGGCTGCTGTGGGAGGGTCATGAGGACATGGGCTTCTCCTTTGACGGCCTGTGTCTCACTGGACAAGAGTCCAGGGAACCACGCTGGTAAGACGGCCTTCTCCAGATGCCACCCCCTGTGGTGTCGCATCTCACCCCTGCTCTCTCCCCAACTCCTGTCTCCAGGAGAAATGGATTACTATTGGTTCTGTGGCTCTCAGAGGTGAACTCTTCCCACATTCACCTTGTCCTCTTGTCTGAAGCAGATGCCTTTCTCTGGAGGGAAACTGAGGTAGGGAGAGAGCTATATTTTACCTTAGAGCTAGAGCCAGCCAGCACCGTGGTATAGGTGAGGAAACTGAGGCACAGAGAGTACAGTGACTTGCTCCAGGTCTCTCATCTCCTACTCCCTGGCCCACCACTGGGGTGTGGATGAGGCCCCTTCCTCTCCTCTCCTCCTACAGCCACCAGCTCTGGTAGGGTGAGACCTTGAGTGCCTCCTGAGGGGTGGAAGGGGCTGTCAGTGAAAGGGGACAGCTCCAGCATTTTCTCCTTCCTTACAAGATGTTTTCAAGTTAGAAGCAGCTAGAAGCGGGGAGACAAAGTCACCTGGTTACCTTCCCCTCATGCTCCCACAGGGGACACACGGTTTCTGTGGGGCTCTCAGGGACAAGTGCACCTCTCCCTCCTGTCCAGGGGCCAGCAGTTGTAACCACAGCTGAGTTTAGGACCCACAGGACCAGTGGCTTCAGTTTCCTCTCCTATAACACAGCAGCATGGCAGTTTCTGCCCAGCCCAGCCTTCTTCTGAGTGAAAGGGAGTTACCTTGTGCCTGGTGCATGAGGTGGGGCTCTTCCAACACACCCTCTGAGGACCGAGCCCCTGAAGCTGGACCCTTGTGAATCTGCAGCATGGCTTGGGCTGCCTGAGGAGCACGAGTAATCACCGGGGTGACCTGTGGGAAGGGATGGGGCTCCCAGAAAACCAGATCTGAACTAGTTGCCCATGGGGGTGACAGTACAATGCCAGAGAGAGAAGAGGACTCTTGTGTCCAGCTCTTCTGCTGGGATGTGAGGGTCAGGAAGACCACCACCCCATGGTCCTGGGAAGCTGGTGGTGTGTCCCTTCGGGCCAGCTGAGGTCAGGCTGCAGAAAGGCTCCTGGCTCATGGAGAGGAACCACTCGAGGAGAAGCATGGCATCTGGTTCTGGACCAGAGCCCCTATTGGCCGGCAACCTGCCCTTGTTTTTCCTACCTGACAGCTGGGCATGAAAAAACTTTCCCCAGTTGGGTCAAAGGGCTTTGGAAACATGTCACACATTTATTCCAGGTGGGAAGTGCTATTCCTGGATACTGTGGTGTAGATCGAAGCCATCTGTTTCCAGCTTTCTTGGGGAAAACATGGCTGTTCCCTCTATGAAGGATGCCCTCTCCCCTGTGGTCAGTCTAGGGTACCCCTCAAAGGCTTAGAAGGCGGCCATCCCTCCCCAGAGCCCCTCAGGTTGTGTTTTGGCCCCTGAGGGCTTTTGTTCCCCTTCATTGGCTGCCTGTGATATTTATCAGAACTCCCCCACAGGAAAGTACTGATGGGGGCACCGTGGGCCTTGCTGCTGACCTGTGTCCTCCCCACTGCCTGTCACAGCCCAGGGACACTCTCTCCTCTGCTTCTTCCTGGGAAGCAGCTGGTGGAAGAACTGCAGGGATGATGGGCATAAAGTGCTGGGAGCTCTTTGCACACGGTGTCCAGGGTGCAGGAGTCCACGGGGCCTTCCAGGCCTCAGGCAGGCTCATTCTGGGAATGGATGTACTGAAAAGGCTCTGAGGAAATGAGCTCAGCAGCTTTAAAGCCCCATTTTGCCTGGGGCAGGGCCCCTGTCCTCTCCTCTCTGTCCCGGAAGAGCAGCGGTTTTCCTGGGTTACTCACCCGTCAGCATGGGTGATGTGGACAGGACGCCCATTCTTACCATGAATTGACTGGTCCAGCTTGGACAAAATCGGGTTCCAGGGGGGCTGGGATGAGAACCTGGGCAGCTCATGAAGTACCGTGTATCCTTGTCATAGATTGGTCTAAGCCACCGTGGGTGAACTGAGGCAGCTCTTGGGAAGAGCACCTGTGGCCAGCCCCCTGGGGAATGTACCCCAGCTGCCATGTCACTCCCCAGCACCCTGTGGCTGCTGAAACTTGCAGAGGCAGGGGGATGTCCACAGTCACCCCCTCCCTCCTCCTGGGGATTCGGATTGTTCCAAAAGCGAAAGGAAGCCTGGAGCCACTTGTAAAACCAGGATCCTAGTGTCCTGGGCTCCCACGGTCGGTCTTTCCCACCCTTCCACCCTGCTGTTCTGCACGAGCCCTGCCAAGACAAGATCAGCTGAATCTTCCCAGAATTCTGCCCAGCCAGAGGGACACTAGCCTCAGGCCATGGGATCCTGTCAACAGAGAAGGGCGTCCTGAGGTCTTGGGAGCTACAGGTGGGCAGGATGTGTTTGTGGCCACCTGGCGAGGGATGCGGCTGTGTGCTGGGCTTCAGTGTGGGAGCCACATCACCTCACGTGTCTGAGTGGCAGTGAAGGGACTGTAGGCTGGAAATGGTGCAGAGGGCAAATGAGCCCCATGGGACACCAACTGGGCTTTGTTGGGGGGCCTGGAGCATGAGGGACAAGGCACACAGACACCTTGTCTAGGGGGCACGTGGGAGCTGAGTTTCCACCCACTGCAGGGGGCCAGCTGGAGGAGGAATGGCAGAAAGCAGAAAGGTGCACGTGCTTGTTGTGCTTAGGGACCAGGAGCCCGGTTCTTTCCACGTGCTCCCCCTCTGCCGGCGCAGTGGCCGGCTGGCCATGTTTTGGTGGCGGTTGCTGACCAGTGGTGTAGATGGCTTCAGGCACTGTTTGAACTGAGCTGTTCCCTCCAAAAGAGCAGGCAGATGGGGAGGTCTCGCCAGAACCAGAGGGTGTGTGTGGGGGTATGGGGGACGGGCATATGGGGGATGTCTGTTCTTCAGTAGGACTGGAGCCCTTCTGGACTGGGAGCTCACGGCCACACTTTGGGGAGAGCTGCTCAGACAGTGGAACATTCCTGCCCTGAAGTCCTGGTGCCACGGAGTGACCTCACATTCCTTAGTCTTTTAATCCAGGGGAGGGGCAGAGCAGGTGTGAGTAGCCCACTTGATGGATGGGAACACTGAGGCTCACAGAGGTTTTAACGGCCACAACACGCATGCGTGCACGCCGGCTCCAAAGTAGCCCAACCCAAAGTGGTTCCAGGCCTATGTGGCCGCCGTGGAGTGTCCCTCCTCCCCAGAGCACAGCTGACACAATCCCCGCTCACCTGCTGTCACCGCTACTGATGGCTTTGCGGAAGCGCCTTAAGACAGAAGGACTTGGAAGTGAAGGTCGTGCGTGTCTCCCCTTTCCCTCCACTCTGGGCCGAGTGCCCAGAGCTGGCTCTGCTGAAGGACAGCAGGGAATATGGAAGGACAGGATTCCCACCCTACCCTCACCTCAGGCTCCCGGACGCACTGAAGGCCTAATCAAATGGGCTGAGATAGAGGCACTCAAAAGACATGTGGTGCAGGGCCCCTGGCTTTGTGCTTTATGTAGGATCTCCCCAGCCCGCTGGCCTGGGCACCTGTCTGGAACAGTCGGGATAGAGGGGACAGGCAGCAGTGGCCTGGGCTCCCAATACCACAAAGTGGAGGACGGGGCTGGGCTAGGTCCCAGCACTCTCCTGTGGGTCTGGGGCAGAAGTCCAGGCCCAGTGGCCTGATCTGTTAGACACAGAGTGGGGGCGGCAGGCTCTCCGACCTACTCGTAGTCCAGGGCCCTGGTATCCCAGTGATTTGCCTGCTTATCAGGTGAGTCATTTTGAGTCCGTCTCTGACCTAGTCACTTCTTACTGGCTTCCCAGAGCCTGCCATTGGAGACTGAGCTTGGATTAGACCCAATTACCTTTTCCAGCCTGTCTTCCTGTTTCCTTCCCGCTTCCCACAGACTTCCCTCTGACTCAGAGGCTCTTCCTGCATGGGGTGGGGGATGGATCAGATCACCCTGAAGATTTTACAAAATACACACCCTGGGCTTTTCTACCTTTCCTCCCCGCTCATGCTGATCCCTTCAGTTCAGCTAAGAACCACTACTCTGTCACATCCAAGGTGCCCAGGCTGACCCCCACCCCCTCCTTCCAACCCAGTCCTTCCGTCATCCCCAGCTCATTCAGTCAGACCCTCCCTGCCTTTCAAACTCCAGCTCACATGCCACCTCCTCCATGAAGCCTTCCCTGGATCCCTGCCAGGGCAGTTCTCATAGCCTTTAATGCACTTGTCCCATTAGCATCTACCTCTTGTGCTAGACAGTGAGGTCATCCTTCCACTTGTCAACTGTTCACTGAGTGCCAGTCATACTCATGCCCTCTGGTGACTCATGGGGGAGGGAGGGGCCAGGTGGGCAAGTCAACAGATCATGGCAACAGCCGCAGAAATGCTAGAATAATGGCTGGACGAAGCACCAGGGGATGTTTTGGCAATGACATTCAAAACTGAAAATGTACCTACTTTATGACCAACGGTTTCGTCTCTAGGTGTATAAATACCTCGAGCAACTCACGTGTGTGCTTGAGGAGACAGTTCCAAAGATATATAGGGCAATAATGCTGAAAGCACAAAAGAGGTCTCCATCTCAGTATCCTCAGTGTCTAGTGATGGAGCAGACAACTAAAAATGTGATCTTACGCAGCAGTTAAAACACACAGACGGGGAATTTTATGTTTTTAGCTTAGACCTCAATAAACACACAGATGATCTGTATTAACATGAATAAATCTCAAACAGTATTGCAAGAAATAGGAAATCTCAGAATAATACCGTTCATGAACATTTGATTGCAGTGGAAATCACAAACAAAACTATTTGATTTATGGACACAGATATGTTGCAACAGCTACTAGATTCACACTTGTGATGGTCTTTGGGGAGGGAAAGAAGGTGCTGGTGGATAGAAGGAAGGGCTTTTTGTCAGTAATGCTTCTTTTAAGAAAAAAGATATGGGGCAAAAATGACAGAATGTTAATACTGGTTAATTCCATTGGTTTTATTCTTTTAATTTTTTGTGTTTAAAGGTTTTCAAAATTATGGGGAGCTGGGTGGCTCAGTTGGTTACGCATCTGCCTTCGGCTCAGCTCATGATCCCAGAGTCCTGGAACTGGGCCCCCTGCAACGGGCTCCCCACTCAGCGGGGGGTTGGCTTCTCTCTTTTCCTCTGCCCCTCCCCTCGCTTGTGTGCTCTCTCTCTTAAATAAATACATACATTTTTTTTCAAAGTTTTCAAAATTAGGGGCACGTAGCTGACTCAGTCAGTGGAGCCTGAGACTCTTGATCTTGGGGTTGTGAGTTTGAGCCCCATGTTGGGTGTAGAGATTACTTAAAAAAATAAAATCTTAAAAAAAATTTTTTTTTTTCAAAATTAAAAAAAAATGTAATCTTGAATGTCAGAGGAAAGGCGTCGACTTTTCCCAGGGAAGCCAGGAAAGGTTCCAAGAGGAGGTGACAGCTGGGCGTTGATGGCAGGGTGGGAGTTGTCATGTGTTACTGGGTGTGGGGGACTTGTGAAAGGGAGATGCGGGATGTTCAAGGACAGGGCATCTGTGCAGAGGCTGTCTATGCTTTTTAAATGTTTTCTGAATGCCCCTCCCCCACTGCCTTCCTTATCCTCCTCCCTGACTCCCGGTTACTCTGCCTCTGGGCCCTGCACACGTTTAAGTAGCATGTGTCCTTGGATGGTTTTTTAAGATCTCAGTAATCTAACGCGGGGTAGGGAAGAATGAGCCAAATATGTACAATTGAACATTAAAATAGGGAAATAGCCACAAACACAGAGAAGAGAGAAAGGATTTTTGGAGGGTACCATGCTTGACCACGTGTCAATTCAGTTGAAAATCAGCTGAAACTGAGAGTTTTCTGAGAAGATATAAATCATCAGTTTGACCCCAGAAGAAGTACCTAGAAAGCCTGACTGGGCTAATAATCATGAGAGAAATTGAGTTTTCATAAAACTATCCCCTAAAAACCTGAGGTTTAGCCAACTTTGAATTTTTATAAACCTTCAAGGAAAGGATATTTCTGTGTTTTTAAAAAATATTTTATTTCTGTGGTGCCTGGGTGGCTCAGTTGGTTAAGCGACTGCCTTCGGCTCAGGTCATGATCCCGGAGACCCGGGATCGAGCCCCACATCGGGCTCCCTGCTTGGCAGGAAGCCTGCTTCTCCTTCTCTCACTTCCCTTGCTTGTGTTCCCTTTCTCGCTGTGTTTCTCTCTGTCAGATAAATAAATAAAATCTTAAAAAAAAATAAAATATTTTGTTTCTTTTGAGAGAGAGAGAGAATCCCAAGAAGACAACAGGCCCGATGTGGGGCTCGATCCTATGACCCTGAGATCATGACTTGAGCCATTCTCTCAAATCAAGTCAGATGTGGGGCTCGATCCTATGACCCTGAGATCATGACTTGAGCCATTCTCTCAAATCAAGTCAGATGCTTAACTGACTGAGTCACCCAAGTGCCCCTAAAGTTTTTATTTTTTATGTAATCTCTACACCCAACATAGGGCTTGAATTCACAACCCTTCCATCAGGAGTCAGATGCTTAACTGACTGAGTCACCTAGGCACCCCTAATTACGTTTTTTTTTGTTGTTTTCTTTTTAAAGATTTTATTTATTTGACAGAGAGAAACACAGTGAGAGAGGGAACACAAGCAGGGGGAGTGAAAGAGGGAGAAGCAGGCTTCCTGCCGAGCAGGGAGCCCGATGTGGGACTCGATCCTGGGTCTCCAGGATCACGACCTGAGCCGAAGGCAGTCGCCCAACCAACTGAGCCATCCAGGCGCCCCCCTAATTACGTTTTTAAAGCTATTCCAGCCATACCAGATCACAGAGAAGGAAAGAACCCAAATTATTCTGTGAATAATTCTCTGACAAAGAACACCAAAAAAAAGAAAAATTACTGAAAAAATCTAATTTATGAATATTGTTGCAAAATTCACAAATTAATAACAACAAATAGAATCGCACAGCATTATGTTTAAAAAACAGATACGCTGCAAGCGAGTGGGCCTATCCTGAACAAAATAATAGGTCAAAAGAGGTGAAAACTCATATAAACAGCTCCATAAAGGCTAAAAATGGCTTAAAGGCATTTGGTAAAGTTCAGCATATGTCCCTGATTGTATCTCTTTTTTTAGAAATGTTTTTATCATTTTATTTTATTTTCTTGCATCATGCTAAGTATACTTTTTAATCCCCATCCCCTGTTTCACCTGTTCCTCCCCACACCTCCCCTCTGCTAACCCTTAGTTGGTTCTCTATAGTTCTGAGTCTGTTCCTTGGTTTCTCTCTCTCTCTCTTTTTCTTTTGATTGTTTTGTTTCTTAAATTCTGCATATGGGTGAGGTCATATGGTATTTATCTTTCTCAGACTTATTTCACTTAGCATAATACTCTCCAGCTCCATCCATATCATTGCAAATGGCAAGATTTCATGCTTTTTATGGCCGAATAATATTCCGTTCTCTGTATCCATTCATCTCTGGATAACACTTGGGCTGCTTCCGTAGTTTGGCTTGTGCAAATAATGCTGCTTTAAATGAAGGGATGCATGTAGCCCTTTGAATTAGTCTTTTTGGTTTTGAGGGTAAATACCCATTAGTGCAATTACTAGGTTGTAGGGTAGTTGTTAATTTTTTGAAGACCCTCTATACTGTTTCCGACAAAGGCTGTACCAGTTTGCATTCCCACCAACTGTGCATAAGCGTTTCTTTTTCTCCACATCCTCACCAATGCTGTATTGTTGATTTTAGCCATTCTGACAGGTGGGAGGTGATAGCTCATTGTAGTTTTGATTTGCATTTCCCTGATGATGAATGATATTGAGCATCTTTCCATGTGTCTGTTGGCCATCTGGATTTGTCTTGTTTTTTTTTTTTTTTTAAGATTTTATTTATTTGACAGAGAGAAACACAGCTAGAGAAGGAACACAAGCAGGGGGAGTGAGAGAGGGAGAAGCAGGCTTCCCACTGAGCAGGGAGCCCGATGAGGGGCTCGATTCTGGGACTCTGGGATCACGACCTGAGCCGAAGGCAGATGCTTAATGACTGAGCCACCTGGGTGCCTCTGGATTTGTCTTCTTTGGAAAAATGTTTATTCATGACTTCTACCTATTTTTTAATTGGATCATTTGGTTTTTGGATGTTGAGTTTTATAAGTTGTTTGTGTATTTTGGATACTGACCTTTTATTGGGTATGTCATTTGCAAATATCTTCTCCATTCAGTAGGTAGTCTTTTTGTTTTGTTTCCTTCACTATGCAAAAACTTTTTATTTTTTGATGTGGTCCCAATAGTTAATTTTTGCTTTTATTTCCCTTGCCCCAGGAGAAATATCTAGAAAAATGTTGCTACAGCTGATGTCAGAGAAATTATGGCCTGTGCTCCCTTCTAGAGTTTTTATGGCTTCAGGTCTCACATTTAGGTCTTTAATCCATTTTGAACTTATTTTTGTGTGTAGTGTAAGAAAGTGGTCCAGTTTCATTGTTTTGCATGTTGCTGTCCAGTTTTCCCAACACCATTTGTTGAAGAGAGACTGTCTCCCATTGTGTATTCATTCCTCCTTTGTCTAAGATTAATTGACCTTATAATTTGAGGTTCATTTCTGGGTTTTCTGTTCTATTCCATTGAACTATGTGTCTGTTTTTATGACAATACCATACTGTTTTGATTACTACCACTTTGCAGCATAACTTGAAATCTGATACCTCCAGCTTTGCTTTTCTTTTTTAAGATTGTTTTGACTACTCAAGGTCTCAATTTTAATTCTTATTTAATAGGAATAAATGGATATTGCTTAACATAATTTTATGCGTGTGTGTGTATACAGAAATACACATACAAGGGGAAAATGCCCACTTTTACCTTAAGCATTCTTTAACACGCCTATAGAAGTACACTCCAATACAAATCTTTGAAAATAGAAGTTATAAAAAGAGGCCAACTTATCAATGAAAATTGTAGATGATAAGATTAACTACTTGGAGAAAAAAAGAAGGTCATCCACTGAAAAACTATGAGAAATAATAAAGGAATAGAGTAAGATGACTGCTAATAAATATAAAATGGTATTTATGACACATAAACCTTAGCCTCTTAGAAAGTATAACAGAAGGAAACATTTACAGTATCAGTAAACGTGCTAAACCTAACTAGAAACCTGCCTAAGAGGAGGTGGCGAGAACCGGTCTCACTACTGCTCTTCACTTCTGATTCCCCAGCGCTTAGAAGAGGGCCTGGCAATGGTAATAAATATTCGTCAAATGGTGAAGCTGGCTCACAGATCAGGGGAACAGAAACGTGTATCTGAACAGAGACCTGCGCACATCTGAGAGGCAGTGGTGATTGTAGTAATGGCAGCCATGCAGTGGTCCCCACATGCCCGGCTTGTGGGACACCCCCCACCTGGGGCCAAGCGTGGGACCCACCCCGGAGAACAGTCTGTGTGCACTTGGGAAGAGCGTGTGTTCCACTGCCCTCGTGTGGGGTGTCCCAGTCTGTGTTGGGACCAGTTGGTCTGTAGTGTTGTAGATATTCAAGTCCTCTGTGTCCTTATTGACCTTCTACCCATTATGGAAAGTGGTTTATCAAAACCCTCTCCTCCGCTGAGTTACTGTTTCTCCCTTCAATTCTGTCAGTCTGCGTCATATATTTGGGTGCTCTGCTGGTAGGTGCACATAGATTTATAATTATCATCTCTTCCTGGAGAATTGACCTTTTTGTCGTTCTAGAACAGCCTTCTTTGTGCCTTGCGGCAGTTTTGGACTTTGCATCTGCTCTCTCTGGGCTGGTGTGGCCACTCCTGCTCTCTTCTGCTTCTCATTTGCATACAGCATCTTCTCCCATCCTCTCGCTTGCAGCCTGTGTGTGTCTTTACAGTTAGCTCAGCTGAGTCTCTTACCCCAAATAATTCACTTAATCCTCACCAGAGATGGTGCTATTGTTATTATAGTTTTTGGAGGAGGAAACCAAGGCAATGGAAGGTCAGGTAACTTCTCTTGGATCCAGTGAAGCTGGAATTTGAACCAGCACTTGACTCAGAGGTTGTCCTCTTTGTGCCCATCCTACTCATAGTTGAGATTTTGAATTTAGAGGGAGGGTGGTGGGGTGGAGGGAGGGAACAGATTATTCCTACATGGCTTTGGGGCAACTCCCTAGCCCCTTGGGGGAAAAATAAAGCTGGGCCCTACTATACTCCTTACACCAAAATATATTCTAGGAAAAAAAAAAAGATTAAAACAAAGAAAGAAAACCCGAAATGTACTAATGGAAAACAAGGGCAAATATTCTTAGGATGCTCTAGTAAGAAATACCTTTAACTACAGAAAAATATGCCAAAGATGACATAAATAAAGTAAAAAAGACCTATACAGTTAATAATACACATGAAAAAAAGTTGATTAATTGCTTTAGTTTAGAAAAACCTCTTAAAAATCAAGATTACTGAGCATCAGAGAACTACAAATCAAAACCAAAATGAGATACAACCTCACACCAGTCAGAGTGGCTAAAATTAATAAGACAGGAAACAACAAAGGTTGGAGAGGATGCAGAGAAAGGGGAGCCCTCTTACACTGCTGGTGGGAATGTAAGCCAGTGCAGCCACTCTGGAAAACAGTATGGAGGTTCCTCAAAAAGTTAAGAATAAGCTACCTTACAACCCAGCAATTATACTACTAGGCATTTATCCAAAGAATACAAATGTAGTGATTCAAAGGGTTACCTGCACCCCAATGTTTATAGCAGCAATGTCTGCACTAGTCAAACTATGGAAAGAGCCCAGATGTTCATCGGTGGATGAATGGATAAGGAAGATGTGGTGTGTACACACACACACACACACACACACACACACACACTCACACACTGGACTATTAGCCATCAAAAAGAAAAATCCTGCCATTTGCAACAACATGGATGGAAGTAGAGAGTATTATGCTAAGTGAAATAAGTCAATCAGAGAAAGACATCATATGATTTCACTCATGTGGAATTTAAGAAACAAAATCGATGAAGATAAGGGAAGAGAAGGAAAAATAAAATAAGTTAAAAACAGAGAAGGAGGCAAAACCATAAGAGATGCTGAACTCTAGGAAGCAAACTGAAGATTGCTGGAGGGGAGAGAGGTAGTAAGTTGGGCGCTCGATGTAAGGAGCACTGGGTATTATATGCAATTGATAAATCACTAAATTCTCCTGAAACTAGTAATACACTATATGTTAACTAAATTGAATTTAAATAAAAACAAAGATGCTTTCAAAAGAAGTCAGTAAGAGAAATTACAGTTCACAGAAAAATAAATGCAAAGGCCAATCAATCATGAAAATAATATCTGCCCTTTCTGATAGTTACAAATTGATACATCAAAAGAAGATATCCGTTTTTAACACTCGTATTAACAAAGTTTAAAGATTTGATAACACGCAGTCTTGTCAAGGATGCAGACTGGCAGGCACGCGCTTGCATGGCTGGGACGGTTCAAACTGGTTCATCCTTTCTGGGCGACAATGCAGAAGCATGTATCAGAACCTTCAACTCCTTGCTGTTTATCCTACAGCTGACCTCACACATAGGCACAAACATATATAATCAAAGGTGGTTTTTTGCAGGCAAAAGGTAGAAAGAACCTAAACACCCATCAGCAGGAATAAATTATATATAAATTATATAAATCACATAAATTACAGTGAATTTTTCAGAACTCATGAGCTGCTGCGAAAGTGAGGGACCTGTCTGCCGGAACGCAGAGACGTGTGGTGTGTGTTACCTAACAGAACGGAGTACCAGGAGTACTGGGTTTAGAATAAAGACTCAGGCATAGATGTGCATTTGCCAATATTTATGGGAAATTTTTTGAAGCAAAGTTGCACAGGAAATGTGGCTGTGTTGGGAGTGGGGCAGAGGTTTGGGGGAACAAGGGGACTTTTCACTGCCTTTGCAGTGCTTTGCAATGCTTTGATTTTTTTTTCGATAAGCATGTTATTTTAGAATTGAAAAAGAATAGCCAAGAAAACAGACAGGGAGACTACTATTTAAGTGCCTCATCCTGAATTTTAAGTTTCTTAGGGGGCTCCCCTCCTCTTACATTTGTAACTTTCAATCTGGAAGGGCCAAGGAGATGTCTCTAGTCTTCATCTTGTCCCCAGGGAAATGAGGCCTAGAGAGGTTTCCGCAGCTGCTGGGGACCCCTGGCTAGTCTGTCCACAGAGACGGGTCTCCTGTGACGCTGCTTGTGGGAAAGGGACCAAAGACCCCTTTACATATGTGATCAAAGCTTCATCCTCGATCATGCCTTTTTCTGACACGTAGTCCTGCAAGTCTTATTTCATATGCATCCATGTGGAGAACCTTTTAAAATGCACATTCCCAGCCACCTTCCTGGAGATTTTGATTCAGTGGAGTAGGGTAGGGCCCCTAAACCTACATGTTAGCACCTACCCAATGATGCTGAAGTCCTACTTGAAGTCCCCTGATGGATGTGGGCTCCTCTGAGCTCCCAGCTCAGCCCTGCTGGCAGGGTCTGGGTATCTAGGCTGAAGTCCCCCGCCATGTGGGAAAGTGGGGTGCTCCCAAGTCACCCGCAGGGAAGTGGCAGAGCAGACCTAGGTGCTTGGACTTTTTTTAATTTTACTTTAATATTTTATTTATTTATTTGTCAAAGAGAGAGAGCACAGGCAGAGGGAGCAGCAGTCAGAGGGAGAAGCAGACTCCCCGCTGAGCAGGAAGCTCGATGCTGGCCTCGATCCCGGCCTCGATCCCAGGACCCTGGGATCATGACCTGAGCTCAAGGCAGAGGCTTAACCCACTGAGCCACCCAGGCGCCCAGTGCTTGGACTTTTAGTGTTAATGCTCAGTCTGTGGGCTCCCTCCCCTCAGGCTCATGCTCACCTAGGATGAAGGATGGCTCCCCAGCTCATCCATCCCAGGGATGGGCTAGCTGGGTGCAGAGATAGGGGGCCGGCTGGAGGTCACCTGGGGTGCCCTGCCCTGAGGCAGACCTGACGAGATGCCGACAAACATGTGAGGCTTGGGCTGCTGGCTGGGTGAGGAGCCGTGGGGAGGCTGGGGAGAGCTGAGAGTGCTTTGTTGTCCCTGTGCCACAGAGCCGTGGAGGAGCCATCGTCGTGGTTGGGAACGGAGCAGGGACAAGGCTGGGCCACTCAGAAGCACCTGAGGACTAATGAAGAGGAGGGAGGGCCCGTGACCACCCATCCTCCTGAGCCACACGCCTCCTGCCGGTGCAGGTAGGTGCTCTTCCCAGCCTCCCACCCAGCAGCGCTGAGACCCTGGCAGCACTCTTCGTCAGCCTCCGGAAATGTGGCCACCCCATCGCTGGTGACCTGTGGCTGCCCCGCCACTGCTTGGGTGAAGGCTTTCCCTAAGTCCTCCTAATCCCACAACCTGATGGGTCGTGGAAAACCCAGGCGTCTTTCCAAAGGACACTGTCCCAGGTGGCCTTGGCTTGCAAAGCCTGAGAAGGGGGCCAGAGACTCCTCTGGCTGTGGTCAGGATGTCCCCTGTCCCACAGAAACACCCTCAGGCTGAGTGGTGAGCCGGGTCCCGTGTGGCTCTTGCCCAGCCGAGCCCGGGCGGGGACAGGCCCAGAACGCAGCCAGACGCCTCTCTCCCAAGAGTGCCCTGCCTCTCAACACTTTTTCCTCAGGAAGGGATTATGACAGATGGTATCTTCATAGACGCTTAGAGCTGGAAGGGATCTTAGTGATCTTTCCCGCCTGAGTCTCTTTTTACTTCTCAAGCATTGCTTATGCCAGTAGTGCTGTTGACAAGGTTGTAGCTGAGCGTCTCAGAGAAACCAGGTGTAATTTTGCCAGAACAGCCTAGGACACCCGAGGGTCTCAGGTGGCCCTTCTCCGGCTCAGCTGCCTCTTCCCTGCCTGGCCTCAGCCAGCCTCCCCGCCGACCCACCCCGTCATCTCTGCTCTTTTTCCCCCTACCCAGGGGCACCTAGCAACTCATCTGCCCTGTGACAGGGACACTGGCGGTGATCAGACATCCCAAACTAGAAGGCGTTAAAGCCAAGTTCACATGCAGCGAGGCTTTCTCGTAAGTTAATAAAATCAAGAAAGGACTGAGGAGTCAAGGGAGGCTGTCACAGTGATAAAATATTTCCATTGGAGAGTCTCTAAAATCTCTTTGCCGCCAAAGAAGACGTCATCTTGTGTGGGCTATTGGCCAAAGAACACTGTGATTGTTGCCATTATCAATAAAAGCAATGGTAGATATAGTTCTTTTCTGTGCTGATCAAGTGCCTGATGTCCATATCTCCCTCCTCGGTTCCTGGTCCAGCCTGAGGGAGCCCTCCAGGGCAAGGAATCAGCCAGAGGCAGGATCTCACTCCCATCCCTCTGGCCATGCCCACCGCCCCGGACCGTGCCAGACCCTTGTCCCTCCAGTTTTGATCTCTGTGAGAGGCGGCATGGAATCCTGGGGAAGAAGGCAGACTCAGGAGCAAGGAGGGCTCAGTTCCCAGCTCCACCACCTACTAGCTTTGCCATCTCTGTGTACGTCAGTCTTTTCATCTGTAGCATGGGGATAGCAGCAGTACCCCAAGGGGGCTGGGAAGATTAAAGCCAATATAAGTAAAGCACTTGGAACAACCTTGAGCGCTCAGTGAGTACTTCAGTCACATCAGCTCCTGCCACGACGAAAGCCACACCCTGCTCCCTGAAACCAGCTAGTCCTCCTCCTGCCCTGCTCCAAAATCATCCATGACTCCCTATTGTCCATTCAGTGACTATGTCTGTGAGGTCCTTTAAGGGCCTCAAAAGCAGAAGCTTTATTATTTTCCTTGCATATAATAAGGAATCAGTAGCGTTTGCTGAAAGAGAGAGTTTCCACCCACAAGGTGGGCAAACTGAGTCCTGAAGGAACGGATATGCTACCACGGACAGCCCCACAGCCGGGAGCTTGATCCAGGCTCTAATGCCTCCCCAGCTATGCCCTGGATGCCAGGTGCTGGTTCTGTGCACAGGGCAGGTTTGGGTTCCCTTGCATCTTCTGGGGCCTCAAAGGCAGGGAGCATCATTTGGACTCCAGCCGTCTGGGTATGCATCAGAGTGAGGAGAGGATGCCCAGCACAGGCCAGAGCAAGCCATGCCTGCCGTTATACCTGCCATTCTTGCATGAGTTCAAGCCAGGCGGACAGGATGTCCTTGTCCTCACTCATTACTGGGCGGTGGCCAGAACCTCTGCTCCTGGAGCTTGGTGGGGACGCCTGAGGCCAGCAGAAACCGCCCCCCCCATGATCTGGCGCCCTGGCAGAGAGCCTGGCCCGCTCCACATCCCGCACTTCTGCTGTTTCCCTAGCAGAAGAGAGGCCCATGCCACAGAAGAGTAGGCACTGGGTGAGAGTAGGACAGACCCATGTCCAAAACCAGACTCCTCGCTGGGTGGGGAGACCTTGGCCATGTCACTTAACCTCTCTGAGCCTCTATTTTTCCATCTGTAGAATGGGAGAATAAAACTCGTTCCATAGGGTTGATGAGAGGCCAAACTGGATCGACATGCCCAGGGCACCTGTCCAGTGCCTGCACGGGGTAGGTGCTCGGTGACTTGTGGTTGTTCCGTTCCATCCATCAGAGGCACTCTTCCAAGCTGCCCCGGGCAGCTGCCTCACTCCTGCGAGTCTCTCACTTTCCTTAGTTGAAAATTTCCTCACTTGGCCTCCGCTCCAAGATGAAGGGAAGTGGTGGTATCTTTGGCAAGGGAGGGGAGGAGGAAGAGTCCAAATCTTCCCAGACTCCTGGCAGGGCTGTGACGCTTGGTGGGGCAGAAGCAGAGCTCTGGGCGGCTTTCGCAGAGATTTTCCGCTCTGGTGCTGCCAAGCTCAAGGAAGCCGGGTGTGTAGTGACGGAGAGAACACACCAGACTGTGCTGCTTCACGCAGGGTGCTATGTTTCTCTCTATCCATGCAATGAATGAATGAATTTGTTGGGATTCCAGGCACTAGGCGAAGCACTGGGATGGTCAGCAATAAGGAGGACAAATACAAGCCCTGCCCTCCTTGGGCCTTCATCCTCATGGTCATGAGGGCAGACAGGAAACAGCTCTCTGTGGGTGAAGGGTGATAGGGGAGAACAGAGGACTGGGACAGGGAGAGGGGGACGGGGAGTGCCTGGGGAGTTTCATTATGAAATAGGGTCATCAGGACAGGCCTCACCAAAGGTGACATTTGAGACACCAATTGTCTCCTCCCCTTGGGAACCCCTGACAAGTCTGTGAGCTTAGAATCAGGGCCGGGTGCCTTTCTTGAGATCCCCGGACAGGAGTTAAATCAAGAAACCCTTCTGGTCCTGGCCCAGTTAATGTCATGCCCTTCCTCTGAAGCCTTCAGTAGTTCCCTATTGCCTACACAGTTAAGTACAAATCATCCATCTCATCCAATCCTGAGATTCAGGACCTTCCTGTTATCTCACCAGACCCGCTCACGCCAGCTCGGCAGCCACGCCAGGCCGCCTGCCATTTCTGGAATATCCACTCTTCCCTCCATCACCCATTTGTCACCTCTGCCCAAAGTGGCCCTGTCGCCACTGATTTCTATTAGCCTGCCACCTCTCTGAAGCCTTCCCTGCCCCCTGCTCCCCTGGGGAGCTGGGTCTCTGAGCCCTGTCAGCCTGGCTTCTCCCTTTCTGATTACGTGGGCCTTACTCTGTTGTGGGTATATGCACTGCTTTCCCTGTGTCATCTTTCCACGCGGCTGGACGTGCCCTGGGTGGGTCCTGAGGCTCTCTCACCTCCAGAGGGTATAGGACTCGGCAAACATTGGCTGAATTGAGTGTGGCCAAGTTCAGAGGCCTCCAGCAACACTGGGACAGGTTGGGGGGTGTGGCCCACTCACACAAAGAAGGGGGAAGCCAGGGGTGCCTGGGTGGCTCATTCGGTTTAGTGTCTGCTTTGGGCTCAGGTCATGATCCCTGGGTCCTGGGATCTAGCCCTGCATCGGGCTCCCAGCTCAACAGAGAGTCTGCTTCTCCCTCTGCCTCTGTCTGCCGCTCCCCCTGCTTGTGCCCACTCTCTCTCTCTCTGTTAAGTAAATAAATAAAACCTTAAAAAAGGGGAAGAAGAAGAAGGGGAAGGCCAGCAGGAAAGGCAAGAGGGAACCAAGACACAGGTGAGACAGGATGGAGGAACTGGTGAAGAAAGGAAACAGATAGACCATCAGAGACAGAAGGACGGATCTCTCTTCCTTCCCAGAAAGCTGCTACTACCTTCAGCATCCCAGACCGGTGCTTCCGTGTGTCTAACTAGAATACTTCTTGCTACAGCTCGTTTTCATTTCCTTTGGTTATATCCTTTGGACTCAGAACTATAGGAGCCTTCATTCAGCATGGATCAGAGTGGCTTTCTTGGCCTTCCATCCAAGAGACAGGAACAAGGTCCTAATGAGGCTGGTCCCTGGCCTGGGACTTTACGCTCTAGATGAGGAGGCTAGGACCCCCAGAGCTTACCAGAGATTGCTTGGGGGCCAGAGTATGGGGGCCGCCCTACGTCATGGGAGCCACGCCTCAGCCAGTGTCCAGGGCTGTCCTTCACCACAGTCAGGTCTGTAACCAGAAATCCCCCATGACCACAGCCCTGTGCTGCTCGGGCCACCGTGCTCTGGGCCCAGAGGGACTTCCCCGCAGACCCAGGGAAGCTGCATGAGCCGGGCCCACAGCCTCTACCATCTGGCTCGCTCCAGTCACTGGAGCAGTTGCACTCTGGCCCCTCCCTCCACCTCTCCTGGACTCCCCCAGAGGCAGCCAGCCTGGGTCCTGCCCGATTTAGACAGATGGGGACGGAGTTGGGTGTACCTCCCATCTCTGCTGCCCCGAGGGATGGTGTGTTTCCATCTGGGACCCAGACTCCCCAGGAGAAAGCCTTGACATAATCCAAGCCCACCTCCCCCTCCACTTTTGTGCACGCGAAGTCTCCTCCGGGAATGTCGTACCCTTGGCCTCCCTGTAGCCACAACTCCCGACTCCAGGTTGGAAGCCCCACATGCCCCTAAGGCTAGCTGAGTGGCTGCCAGTCTCGGTGACAGTAGCTCCCATCGTGGAGCTGTGAGGAAGAAAGAGCTCGTGCCGACAGACGCTCAGCCCAGCACCTGGTAGTAAGCCCTCAGTTAACATGACTGTGGCCCTCTGAAGTAGCCTCGTGCCGCCTCCAGGCAGCCTTTCCAGATTGTCCAGGGCTCCCCTGCTGGGCTCGCAGCACCCCTTCACCAGGCCTCTGGAGGGCACTCATGCAGACCTGTCATGGCTCCTCTGTAGTCTGGGGGCCACTAGAATCTAATGCTTGGATCATAAGCACCTTGAGTGCAAGGAACCAGGTCTGGCCTGTTATTTCGCAGCATGAATGATTTCATGAGTGACAGGTAGGCAGCTGGGAGAGACAGACTGAGAGGGTAGGATCGAGCCTGCCAGGCCTGACCTTTCCAGGGCTTGTCCTAAAAGCCCAGGATGCCCACATGAGGCCTGGAGAGGAGGGGGAGGAAGATAAAGACCACCCCCTGCTCCATGGTCTAATGAAGTGATCCTCGAAGCAAGGCCCGTCCTGCAGAGTCGCCTCACCTGGGAACTTCAGGACTCCAGTCCAGACCTGCCATACCAGAAACCCGGGGAAGGGGGCAGCATCTGTGTAGAAGAGGCCCCCCAGGCGACACTGAGCCCTGGAGTCTGAGAACCTCCCTCCTGTGTCCCAGCGACTCAGATTCATAGGAGGTCAAGTCTCAGGGGTCTCTGCTCTGTCGAAGGCTTTGAGAAAGCCATCAGGCTAGAACCCCAGGGCATAGCTCATGCTGGCCCCACACCCCTGAGCTGGAGACCCCTTTGCTGACAGGCCAGGTGCTCACAGGCCTCCCCTTTCCCAAGTGGCCCCGGACGGCAATGGGTGTCGCTCTAGCTCAGCATCCCCTGAGGGTGAACCCCTGTAGCAAAATTCAGGGCAGACTTCTGGCACGCGTGTACACACACGCACACACACACACACACACACACACACGGCAGATGAGAAGCCTCAGAGCCTGTGGGGAGACGAGTCCCCGGGGTCAGGGCTGCCCGGTCCTCCTCTCCAGATGGCACCCTCCTCCAGCGCTTCTCCCCCGGGGCCGCCGTTTAGCTCGGCTTGGCTTTGTTCTGCCTGAATCAGTTAGGTAGGCACAGTACAAAATTCAATAAGTGAGAAAGAGAATATAACAAGTCAGTCTTCCTCCCCCTGCTTCGGCTTCTGGTTTCGCTCCCTGCAGGCAGTCACTTGTCAGGGGTTTTTCCGGAAGGGTCTCCTTCTGGCCGGCATGCAGGTGGCAGCATTTTCCGTGTGCCGTCCACACCTTGCTTTCTTCACTGAAGTAGAGCATCTGTTGCCCTTTATTCTGATGGTCTGCTTTCCTGTTTCTGGGGTGCCCCGACCTGATGAGCACTCACTGAGGCCACATCCGTCTGCCCTTGACCTTTCCTCCCCTCTTCCTAGTCCGGTGCCAGCACAGCACTAAGCTGGTGTCAGTTATGGCTGGCTCCAGCCACACATCAGAGAATCAGCAGCGGGTGCAGGCTGCATGGGTGGGGCTCAGTCTCCTGGCTGCAAAGCCTTGAATCTCTCTCAGCAGAGTAGGGCAGCGTCCACCGGAGCAGCTGAGGGGATGACACCCACCAGTGTCCTCCAGCCGGTGCTCCTGCTGCAGGGCCCCTTCATCCCGCTTTGACTGGTGCTGGCTCGGGGATCCACCCGGCTGACTCTCCCCTCCTGTGCCCTTCCCTCTTCATCTGCTCAGGACTCCCTCTGGGAAATTCCTGCCCCTGTGGGGAAGAGGCTGGGGAGAGAACACCACTCTGGCCCCATGATGATGATGAGGAGCCCTTTGCCCAGTCTTTGCTAGCTGAGGGTTCAGTCCCCCTGGTTACTGCAGAGACGAGAATTATGGCAACATCTCAGGGCTGAACTGAAGCCTGAAGCTTTACTTGCTTGTGGTGGGAATGCATTTGCTCCACAACACTCAGAAAAAGAGATGCGCCACTTTTGTGTTTTTTTTTTTTAAATCAAGTCAGAACTGGCTACTCAGCCTGAGATTTCACCGTGCCCTCAATCCAGGACTGAATTCCAGAGGGGGGTGGAGGTGGCGGGGGCTGCGCAGCCCCATGAGATTGGAAGCCAGGGAAATACTCGGCAGCAGCAACCTGCTGGTCTGTGGGAGGAGGGGGCTTAGGTGATGGGGTTCGTAGGTGCCCTCCAGCCAAACACTCTGGGATGGAGCCCGGGGGGGCCAGGCGGGGCCCACCGCAGCCCACTGCTGGTCCTTCCTTTCTTCCACAAACATCTGTAAGGCATCAAGCTCTAACCACAGCAGAGAAAATATTAAGCAAACATAACCATCACGGAGCTTTGTCTCCACCGGGGGGTCAAGGGGGACGACCATTTGGCGTGTTATCCCATAAATCAACATCGAATGTACTAGGTACAAAGAAGGCAAATACTAGTTAACTGTATTGAGTTGAGCCATTGCTATGTAGTAGGTACTGTTCTAAGTGAATCGGTTCATATAATCCTCACATCCACCCAATAAGGTAGATGTCACAGATAAGAAAATTGAGGAACAGGGAAGCTAAAATACTTGCCCAAAGATACAGAGCTTGTAAATAGCATAGAAAAGGATTGGAGTCCCTAGGGACCTCTACCTAAATATCTCACTGTGTCTGTCTCCCAAGAGACTCTGAGGCATGGAATGTGGGGACTTGACCTGATCTGGAGTTCTTCCCTAAAGAAGCAAAAATCGAGCTGAGATTAATTAGGGGAGAATGAATTAACTAGTGGGAGGGAGGAACACTCCAGGTAGAAGGACAAGCGTATGCAAAGGCCCTGTGGTGGCAAGAGACAAGGTGGCATGCTCCATGTATTGAGGGAAAGATGGAGAAGGCAAGGGGATGAGAGAAGGGGAGAGCTGGGTAAGATGGAGCTGGAGTGATAGGCAGGCCTTGTTGGCCAAGTTAAGAAAAGTGACAGGAAGCCCTTCAAGCTGATTCCATCACAGGCTGCAGGACAACATAGCTCACCTTCTCCCAGAAGGCTCACTAGATGCTCCAGACAGGGCATGGTGTCCCTTGCATCTGAGTCCTGCTGCGACAGTGGAGCTTCCCAATACTCCGCATTGTTTGCCTCTTAGCCACGGCCTTTCTCACTCTTTTTTAGATGGAGGTTTGAGGGAGAGACACAGCTTATTCTCCCTAGCACCCACTACCCAGTAGAGACCTAAGGAAAGGGTAATGAAAGTCTACAAGAATTGCAGGAAGGGGCCGCTGAGGATGGGGTGATGGGGGAGGGCTGCCTGGAGGAAGCAGAGTTGAGCTGGACCTGACAGTGGAGAGAGCATTCTTCCTGGGGAGGATCTGGAGACCTCTCCACAAAGGAGGGGAATGGAGGAAACAGAGAAAGCCAAGGCCTTTGAGGAGAGGAGGGGCCACCCATCTGCTAGACCTGAGGCTCCTTGTAAGGACATGGGAGAGGTAAGACTGGAGGGGTCCCTGGGGCCAAGAGGGCCTCCGGAGCAGGCCAGGAGCCAGGAGCGCAGGTGTCACAAGGAGCAGAGCCAGGTGAAAGCCAGAACTAGATTCCTGGAGCCCTGTATTCACCTTCCTCCATCTGCAAGCCAGGGATCGGGGAGCCCCTGCAGCCTTTGGCATGACTGCCTCTTGACCCCCAGAGCACAGCCCAAGTCTGGGAGGATGCCTCCTCCTCCTTTCTACCATGTAAACCAGTGCAGTGCATTTCACTGATGGAACCTGACTGGTAGTCAGAGCCCCGGCTGCAAGGGAGTGCCGGACGGGTCGTGTCTCACTTCCTAGCTTGTAGAAGGCATGTCTGCTAGAACCGCAGGCCATTGGCAGCAGCTAACACACGATCTGATAGACTTTTTAACCGAGATGATGCTAGTTAAGAAGCCCATGTAGGGCCTAGGGTGTCGAACTCCCAGTCAATGGCAACTCTTCTAACGGGGCACCAGCAAGTGCTGCCTGCCCCCACCCGCAGAGAGCACAGCCGCACAGTGCGTTTCTCTCAGTGTCCCGCTGCTGCCCCAGCTGCTTGCCGCCTATGATTTTAGTGGACCTGCCAGCAAGGTAGAATCCCGAGCTGCTCACCCGTGCTGCGGCTTCAGGGGTGGCTGAGCGGGAGGGCCGACCTCGGTGCCAGGAAAAGGATAGCAAAGGCAACAAGCCACATTCCTGGAGCTCACGGTTTCTACAAGCGTCTCCCCGTTCTCTCCTTGGACTGTCATAGCCGCCCTGAGGTAGATGGAACAGACGGATTACGTCCCCTTTTCTTCACAAGTATTTTTTTTTAAAGATTTTATTTATTTGAGAGAGGAAAAGTGAGAGCGAGAGCGCGCATGAGGTAGAAGGAGAAACAAACTGCCCGCTGAGCAGGGAGCCCAAGATGGGACTCGATCTCAGGACCCTGGGATCATGACCCAAGCTGAAGGCACATGCTTAACCAACTGAGCCCTGATTATGTCCATTTTATGGAAGAGAAGACTGAATAGGAGTAGGTTAGATTGCGTTAATAGAGCCAGATCACGCCCATTTTCCTGACCCCAAAACATATGTGTTCCCTCTACTCCATGCTGTGACTTGGGGAACAAGACTTGGTAACCTATGGTGTGCTGGCCCAGATGGTGGTTGGGGTGGGGGTGGGAGGGTGCACAAGAGTGACTCCTGTTATGCAAATACATGTAAATCACATTGTATTATTTCCTACTCCTGAGTATGGCCCTGGAGACGGGACCATCTGTCTTTCATTGAGGCCTCCCACATGCTAGTCATTGTGGGAGAGCCACAATGATGGGGGCTGTCATCAAGCGACCTGTGGACTGTCCGGGAAACTGGCTGCTCACTTCCATGGAAAAGAAACAGAGTACCAGGCCATGATAGCAAAGGGCAATTGTATGCAACTATATAAAGAGGGGGGTCAGGGTGCGCAGGCTGCTCACTGGAGGGTGGAAGGCTCCAGGGAGTAGGATTTGAGCTGGACCCTGAGCAGTAAAGACCCCAGCCATTCCCAGGGTAGGGGGAGTGGCATACCTCAGAGAGACACGGGACAGGACAGACAGAGGCCCCATGATGTGGCCAGGCCAGTGACGTCCGGCATAGAGAGAAATGCAAGAGATTGAGGATTCATGTGAAGAGGTGGTGTGGCCTCTGGAGACCTCCAGCCAACCTTCCCCAGACTCCCGGCAGAGCTGAGGGGAGGGGACATGTCCTGAGAGCAGAATGCCAGGACCCATGCCCTGAGCTGCCGTCCTGGATGGCCGCATCTCCTCATCCTCCTTCCTTTCAGGGCCAGTCAGGAAAACTTTCAGATCTGCAAGAATGTCTTATCTAGATGCAGGTAATTCCAGGAACCCAAAGCCGGGGTTTCTCTATCTTGGCTGCACCTAAAAATGGACTGAATGTTCTCATTCTTAAAGTCTGGAGTGGGGCGTGAGGGTCTGGATTTACAAAACACCTTCCTGTGCCCCCCCACCCCCTCCCACCAGCCCCAGGCTTCAAGTCATCCATCCAAGCCTGAGAGCGCTGAATGGGGAGCCAGGAAACCCAGCTGTGATGCCTGTTCTACTACTTTCCCCATCCTTAGGCAAATCTCTTAGCCTGCTAGCATCCATTTCTTCACATGAAACATTGGGCAAAACCCCCTTCACTGCGGTGATATGAGGAGACTGAGATTCAAGACAGTTCAGGGCCGGGGGGCGCCTGGGTGGCTCAGCTGGTTGAGCGACTGCCTTCAGCTCAGGTCATGATCCCGGAGACCCGGGTTCAAGCCCCGCATCGGGCTCCCTGCTCGGCAGGAAACCTGCTTCTCCCTCTCTCACTCCCCCTGCTTGTGTTCCCCCTCTGGCTGTGTTTCTGTCAAATAAATAAAATCTTTAAAAAAAAAAAAAAAAAGACAGTTCAGGGCCGGGAGATTTATGGCCCACTGGCATGGTTGCTGGGGAGGGGTGTTACCTAGAACCCTCACTGCAGTGACCCCGCTTCCCTCCTCCCTCTCCTAAGGGGCCCCCATGAACCAGTTGAACCAAATGGACCCTGGAAAGGGGGATATAGATCTGAGAGCAGAGGGCGTGGAATGGATACGAGGCGCGACCCAGAGAAGAAGGGGAGGTGGGGTGTGCCCATGGCCAGGGGCTCCAGTTTGTTTCAGGTCCAAAACCACGGGAAAGCATCTCTCCTGTTGTTCCCAGAAAGGTGATGAATAATTGAAGACAGTGAGAAGGCCAGATGGTGGGGGCCGGGGGGCAGATGCTGCTGCTTTGTGCCCTCCGGGGGAGACACGGTTGGAGGAGGAGGCTGCTGGCCTCCCCACCTGGCTTCTTGCCCTAGGACATGCCTTTGGCCTCTAGTTTTTTTGCTTGTCCAACCAAGTTGCAGGCCCTCTGGATCCGTTCCTAAGAACCCACAGGATGGTGGCTTTGGGCAGTGTTGGGAGGCACAGGCCTGACGGTGGCAGGCTGGGTCTCAAAGACATCTGGAAACCTTGCTCCAGCCTGCCCCTTGAGAAACCCCTCATCTTATAGGCAGGAGGCCCAGAGAAGAGAAGGCACCTGCCCAAGGCCACACAGGTGACCCCGAGCCCCACTTTCGGGGCTCCCTCCATGCATGGCGCTTTCCACTGCATCACCCTGAAAGGCTGGGCAAGGTCCCATCCCTGGGCTAGGGCTTGAGTGAGGTCAGCCCCCTTCCTCAGCCCCCTGCCCAGCACTGCCAGCCCAGCAGACGTCCAGAGGATCCAGGAGGTGGAGAGCAGAGTGTCACACACTGCCCAGATTCACCGGCCAGCCCTACCACTTACTAGCACCAAGACCATAGGCAGGTTATTGCACCTTTCTGGGCCTTAACTTCCTCTTGCATCTAGGAATGATTTTAGTACCCTGTGGTACCTGTGAGAATTAAATGAGCTATACTTAAGTGGAAAGTTTTTCTTCTATAATAAATGCTCAATAAATGTTGGCCATTAATAACATTGATGTCCTCCCTCCCCCCCCCCCCCAGGTCCTCGCTCTGAGACTGGGATTTGGGCTCCTCACAGAGAGGATTTGGCCTGGAGATAAGGAGAGGGGAGTAAAGTGCTGGCCTGGCTACTTAGGAAAGCTGTAGCTGAAACCAGACCAGGTCTGGAAGGAAGGGAGTGAGCGAAGGGCCAGAGGACTAATAAAGACCAAGCTAGTTCTTTAGGAAGCTTTCTGCCCACTTGCCAAAGTAAACCTTGTCCAGGCCTGGGACAGCTAAGGGTTTAGGTTCTGCCATTGGAGGCTGGGCTGGGGGAGAAATGGGAAGGGAAGAGGCCACATGTTCCCCATCAGATAGCACGTGCAGCTGAGGAGGGGGCTGAGAATCCCGACTCACCAGCCAGGATCGCTGCCATCTCTCCCTGCCCCTCGCTGGCCCCAAAAGCAAGGCTGACATTTGTGTGTCCTGCATGGGAAGGACAGAGGCAATAGCCACCTACAGCCTGCCGTTTAGGGGGTGCCGAGCAGTCTTTCCCATATTCCAAATCTCTCTGTTCCAGAACAGAGTAGGTGGACGGAAAGCAGGAATGGTCCAGTCTGGGGCCCTCATCACCGTGTCACTGATATGCTCATGCCAATGACGACAGTACTAATAGTGAGCACTCTTTCTCAAGCACTCTGCACAGAGCTTTGTTCAAATTCGCTTATTTTGTGTTCACAACCATCTCCTGAGGCTGTGCTTCTATTAGCCCCATCTTCCAGAGGTGGAAACTAAGGCTCCTGGAGGTGAGGTCGCTGTCCGTGGTGACACAGCTAGCAAACTGGACCTGCGATTTCAGCCCAGGCAGCCTGGCTGCAGACAGCCCACTTCTTCCCACGGCCTTGACCACCTCCCTGTGCTCTGCTGTGAAATTCGTGCCCAAAGAGGAGTCCTCTGCTCCAGCCAGGCGGGTGCCCCCCACTCTGTGTTCCTTTATATCCCTCAGATTTCAAGTTTTGTTCCTTCCAGTGCCAATACTTTGGTCTCCAGAAGGCTCTCTACCCCTGTTCTTCAAACCCAAGAGCTAGAAAGAAGGAAGGAGGAAAGCTCTCCAGAAAGGAGGATCCAGACACAGTGTAGGGGTGAGGACAAAGGGCGGGGCAATGCTCTGAGTTTCCATACAGCGTGCCTCATCTCACTTGTGCCTGCCTGCGATGCTGGGGAGGGTGCTAAGGTGGGGATGAGGCTCTCTTCTCTCTTGCCCTTCCTCACCTCCTTCCCTCCTTCCCTTCCCTTCCCTGCCTCACCTTCCAGGCATGCTCTACCTGCCCTGCCTTGCCCATGGGTTACACCCCTCTCCAAGCTTAGAGGCTTGCACTTCGTATCTGGAGCCCCTCCCAGGGACAATGGCCACTTGGGCCACACCTCTCCCAACAGCTATCCTCTCCCCAAATCCCAAAGGCTGGGGACCCCCTGGAGAGGACCTGGCAAGAGTAGCTCTGCCACCAATTCTTGTTGAATGAATACATGAGCAAACAAAAGCACGAACCAGTGACTCTGCACTCTAGCCATGACTATTCAGTTTCACCTTCCCAAAACGCCACGCTCTGTCCCTACTCTGAGTCTTGGCCAACATGGTTCCCTCTGTACATGCTTCCTGCCACACTGTGCCAATTTGACCTCCTTGTATCTCACCTGGAGGTGACTTCCTCGAAGGAGCCTTCTCTGACCACTGGAGGTGGGCCTGCCCCATGGCCCCCCTTTCCCTGGGCCATTAAAGTAGTGCCTGAACGCATGGTGGCATGTGCCTGGTGTGCCTATGTGTCTCCCCGGTGAGTGTGGGAGCCTCATATGGATGGAACCGGGTCTGACGGGTCCCAGAGCCTGCCAGAGTGCCTGGTACATGGTAGGGACTCAGCCCTTCTTTGTGGAAGGAAGGAAGGAGGAGGAGGGAAGGGAAAGGGGGGTGCTTTTGGAAGGAGAGAGAATGAGTGTGTGGGAGCTGAGTGGAAAAGAGCAGCATCCAGGACTCAAACCTCCTTAGAGCCCCGTGGAAACCAGAGCTCTCCCCAGCCCAGGACCACCCCTTTCCCTCATCCTGCAGGTTATTAACCAAATAACAAGTCCTTAGGGCTGGGCTGCAGGGGCCTGGCTTCAGTCCCCCCAGACAGCCCTGATGGGGGCTTCCCAACTCTTCCCCTTGCTTTAAAGATGAGAATCCTGGGGTGCCAGGGTGGCTGTGTCGTTGAGTAATTATTATTAAAAATTCAGTTCTTGGGGTGCCTGGGTGGCTCAGTCATTAAGCGTCTGCTTTCGGCTTAGGTCATGATCCCGGAGTCTGGAGATGGAGTCCTGCATCAAGCCTCAGGCTCCCTGCTCAGTGGGAAGCCTGCTTCTCCCTCTCTCTCACTCCCCCTGCTTGTGTTCCCTTTCTAACAGTGTTTCTCTCTGCCAAATAAATTAAAATCTTTAAAAATAAATTTAAAAAAACCACAAAAAATAAAGATGAGACTCCAACAAAGGGTACTGGGCAACTGGATAGCCACATGCTGAAAGATGAACTTAGACCCACCCCTCCCCTCACCTCCTGGGCCAACTTTAACTCAAAGCCGACCTAGACTTTAGTGTCAGAGCTAAAATGATACAATGTTTTAGAAGAAAACATAGAGGATCTGTAAGACTTTGGGGTAGGCAAAGATTTCGTAGACACCATACCAAAAGCCTGGTCCATAAGAGAAAATGTGTTAAATCGGACTTTGTCAAAATCCAAAAATGTAGTGCTTCAGAGATACCAGGAAAAAAAAAAAACAAAACCGAAAAGAGAAGTAACAGACTGAGAAAAACTATTTGCAAACCACACCTGTGCTAAAGGCTGGGTATCCTGAGCACAGAGATGGGGAAAGACGCCCTGAGAGAGGACGCGGCCGGCCCTAGCTCTTGCGGTCTGTGCACGGCCTTGTTCCTTTGCAGCTGCCGCGGAGCCGAGCGGAGTCCCCGCAGCTGACGCGGCCCCTCCCCGGAGAACCCACCCAGGTAGGGACCCGCTCGCCCAGGCCTTCAGTTCGCGCCTGCGCACCCCTGCCCGCCGCCTCCCTCGCCCCCAGCCCCCGCAGCTTCCTCAACGCGGGCTCGCCCTGGTGGCCATTAGCAGAACCGCATCTTCCTGCAGCAGCTGCCAGAGAGACGCCAAGAGAAACGCTCCTAGCTCCTCGCTCCTCTGGCTCCCCAGGCCGGCTTACAGTTTAAAGGTACCGTGTTCAGTGCAAACCATTTTAAGTTTACATTTAGCTAAGCATGCTTGTGTCAATGAATTAAACAGAGACCTGGGGTAATAGAACTGTGGGCAGCCTAGGGTAGAAAGAGAGGGGAACAGAAAACGATAGGCAGGAGGCTCTCTGCTCCCGTTACATGATAATCCGCCTGGAAGGAGGGTGTGTTCTGGTGTTTTCCTATATCTGTGAGTTAGCACAGGGAGCCCCAGACCCCCAGGCCACCTCCTCTGTCCTGCACATCAGCCCTTTCACCTTTATTCCCTTCTCCATCCCCCCCCCCCCAGCTCCGGCCAACATTCCACTGTGTCCCCCCCGGAGCCCTGCGCCCATTTTTCATCTGGCGAGTGTCTATGGGATACTTCTGTGTTCCAGGCATTGCTCTCCATGACTGGCGAACCTTAACCCACCTATCCCTCTTGACAGCACTGTGGAGTGGGTACTAGTTACTAACGCCACCACTCCCTTTTACGGAGGAGCAAGTGAGGCAGGGAGACTATAAGTAGCTTGCTCAAAGTAGCTAGTGAGTGTTGGAATTCGGATTCAGTGCCACAGAGCCCACGCTGCCCAGAAACAACCCCAGCTTCTGCAGCGCCTCAACTGCCCACTAGGACCTGAAACCAGAGTCTCCCCAGGATAGGATTTCCCTTACCACCCTCCCAGGCCAGGGGATGGGAGACATATCTTCCTTGTTCCTCTTTGCAACTTCCAGACTCTTCTTCCTTCCTCCCTGATGAAGGCTCTGTCTTGGACCCAAAGTGTCAGCCTAGAATCCCACTCCCCATCTTTGGTACAGGCACCAACTAACCCCCCACCGCCACCCTCCACAGGTCACTTCCCGGAAGAGTTCAGTTCCTGCCTCACTGTCACACCAGTGCTGGTCTTCATTCTTACTGATCTCTACAGAGGACCCTCCGGCCTCTCAGTCTCGACAGCACTCCCTTGCTCACACTATCGTCATGCCCTAGACCTTCTCGCTACCCATAAGCAATCCCTTCTCAGTCTCAGTGTCACACAGCTCACATTTTTCTACCTGTCAGCTCACAGCCTGTGGTACTCAATAATTCTACCTCCCTGGACCTCTGGCACCTGTCACCATCTCTCGCCCGTCTTGTGTCTCCTTTCTCTCCTTACCACGCCAGTCATTAAAACTCTTCCCTCACATCCAGCTCCAGCCCTCTTAGTCACATACTTGGGAAAACCTCTAGCCTGCTTAGGTCGAGCTGGGTGCCTGCATCCGGGAAATGCCCAGTGAGCCTGGCGGCTCTTGCTGTCAATCCAAGACCATGAACCTCTGTGGACCCTTAGTGCTGCCCGGCAGTCCTCCCCATTCCCGTCATCCATTCACTCCATCACTCCTCTAGATTTCTATTTCTGCCTTTTTTCTTGTCCTCAAACATCCCACATCTGCCCACCACCACCAGCATTGCACAGTCACCTTGAGACCTTGTTCTCTCCAAGGCTGAGAAATAGAAGCCGTGGGAGTGCCCGCCCACGAGCTACCAGTGCACCTGCCTCCCTCCTGCTGTCGTGGGTCAGTATCCAGCTCTGGACCTAGTCCACCTTCACGTAGGCACCAGTTCCCAGCCCTTCCCACATCCACACATTGCTTCAGCGATGCCCTGTCTCTCCCACATCACCAGCTTTTCGTTTTCTACTGGACCATTCCCATTGGCCTACCACGTTCTGCTGCTACCCCGTCCTAACCCCTTCCAGACTCCCGTTCCTTTTTCAAGGAATGGTTCACGCCCACTGGCTCCAAATCCGCTGGCATCCTCCTCTCTCACACCTGTTCCAGTCTGGCCACTGACTAAACCTCCACATTGCTTTAGCTAAATGGCTGATTCTCAGTTGTCCTTTTACTTGCCCCCCCCCCTTTTCCTGGAGACACTTAGCTTCCAAGACACCACCCTCTCCTGCTGTTCCTCCTTCCTCCCTGGCTGCTCTTCTAGTCCCTTTCCTGTGTCCCACTCATCTGTCTCAGCTCTCTGCCCTGAAACATCCTGAGGCTTAGACCTTGAGCCTCGCTCTCTGCTCACTCCTTTGGTGACCCAGTCCTGTGCCTCTAGGAATCCTCTCTGTGCTGGTGATGCTAACATTTATGTCTCCTGACCCTCCTCTGAGCTGCAGACTCATATCCAGCCTCCGCCTGGCATGTCCACCTAGCATGTCCAGCACCCAGCTCCTGACTGCCCCCCACCCTGCACTTCCTGTCTCTCACACCCAGTAGCAGCTGGACAGTTGCTGAACCCGGAAACCTCAGAGTCTTCCTGGACTCCTGTCTTTTACACTCAACCTGCCACCATCCATTCTATCTGCAAATCTTGGCTTCACCTTCGAAATGCTTCCAAAATCTGAGCACTTCTCACCACCTCCTCTCTTTCCGTCCCAGTCCTGGCTGTGGTTATCTCTTCCCTGGATCGCTGCAATTTCCTCCTAACTGGCCTATTTTTACTTCTCTGCTTGCCCCACCCCTATTTATTCTCAAAGCAAGGGTCAGAGTGATCCCTTTCATACGTTCACTGATGCATCACCAGCATTGGTCTAGCACAGAGCAGCTGTTCACTAAATACTCGTTGAATGAATGAAGGAATGAAGGAATGAATGAATGAGCCTACTTTTCTTGAATGAGAGTAAAGAGTTCCTAGGGTGAAAGGTGGTCTGGAGCCAAAGCGAATGATCTTTAAAAACCAGAAGAGGGGCACCTGGGTGGCTCAGTTGGTTAAACGACTACCTTTGGCTCAGGTCATAATCCCGGAGACCCCGGATCGAGCCCCATCCGGCTCCCTGCTCGGCAGGAAGCCTGCTTCTCCCTCTCTCACTCCACCTGCTTGTGTTCCCTCTCTAGCTGTATTTCTCTCTGTAAAATAAATAAAATCTTAAAAAAAAAACACACAGAACAACTTTGCAGATAATTTCAAGCATCACCTACCTACTCACTTCCCATTTTCATCGATGCTTCCCTCTCTTCTCCAAGTCTGGAGAATATTTGTGCCCACGACCTTGAGCCCTCACCGGACTAGCTCAGGCCCCTGGGCAGGCGCTGATCTCCCTGTTCAAGTTCAACATTAAGACAGTGACATTTACCGAGTCACTGCTCTGTGCTGGGTGCCCTGAAGCTTTACTTCATTTAGTCCTAGGAACCTTCCTTTCCTGGAAACTGGATCAGAGAATCATAGGATGTTAGACCCTGTCTGCATGGGTGTCCCATGAAGGCAGTTCTGTTCTCCAAGCTGAATACTGCCCCCTTTGTGAAGTTTGTTCATTTCTGTGCAAGAAAAGCTTCACAAAGGTAGGAATAAGAAGATCCATTTGGAGGTACATTTGATGACTCCTTCAGTAAAGGGAGCCAGAGGGGATCTGGGCTCTTCTGCCATTATGGCTCTGGGTTTGGGAAAGCTGCTGTCTTACAGGAAGGGCTGTGTGCCATCTCAGGGTTGAGCCTCCTGTCCTGACCTATTATGGTCTGGCAGTGGGCACGCAGTGCACCCCACCCCATCTCCCCAGCAGGCTTCTGTGCTTACAGAGTGAGAGGGTCTCTTTTGTCTGACCTGAGTGTCCCTTTGTCACCAGGGAGCTCCCAGGATGGCTATCCCGCGCGACAGCCTGAACACGATGGATAAGACTCAGAACATGACATCGAACGAGTGTTTCCCTTCCCGGAGCACCGTCCTGCAGGGACAGCCTTTTGGGGGCATCCCCACCGTGCTGTTCCTCAACATCTTCTTGTGGGTGGTAAGTCCTGGGCTCCGCGGTGGGCAGTGAGGCCTCGGAGGGGCACAAGTGACACAGCAGGGGCCTTGGCGCTCAAAACATATGCCAGCCACAGCAGTGGGGACTCCCTAAAGGTCAGTCATGTCCCGGGCAGCCTGGGAAGATGAGACTGTAGGAAGAGGCAGAAATCCTAAGACTCCCTTCCCCACACCTCCCAGAGGCCCACCTGGCCAGTGCCCTTGGGCCTCCCTTCTCTCTCCCCTTCTCTCTCCTTTATTCAAGGAATAATCTTTCTCTCTCTCTTTTTAAGATTTTATTTATTTGAGAGAAAGTGAGAGAGTGAGCGTGCGCACAGCAGGGTAGGGGCAGAGGGAAAGAGAGAAGCAGGTTCCTTGCTGAGCAAAGAGCCCGATGTGGGGCTTGATCCCAAGACCCTGGCATCACGACCTGAGCTGAAGGCAGACGCTTAACCGACTGAGCCACCCAGGCGTCTCTTCAAGGGATGGTCTTGTCGGATAGTTCCAAACAGGACCCCAATGCCTTCATTCAGCAAACACTGAGAATCCACTCTGTGCTGGGAAGCTGATGGGCACTGGGCATCCAGAGTTGAGAAAGGCATGGCCTCTACCCTAAGAGGGCTGGCCACCTTGTTGGGGGGCCCAGGGAGCCCCTGGGAACCTGAGGGACCCAAGGATCTCCCCCATGGGGATGCACAGGCCAGTCGAGCAGAAGACATAGCCCCACGTCCTCTTGTCTGGCCTGTAGATCATCATTTTGGTTTACTCCTTCCTCCGGAAAGCTGCGTGGGACTACGGGCGCCTGGCCCTGCTGATCCACAATGACAGGTGAGCGGGGGCGGGGTCAGGGTGTGTGAGCTGCTTGACTCCTCGGGGGGTGTGCCGCCACAACGAGGACCCAGCAGGTACCCTCTGGACCCCCATTCCTGTCCCTGCCCTGGTGTTCCCCACAGCAAGAGAACTTTGACAGGAGGCAGTCATCTCTGGGCACAAGGCTACTTTCTTCTCGGATCAGACTTTCTGGATCCCATGGTTCCCAAGTTACATTGGGCATCTGGTGATGGATGGGGTCTGTCCCCAGAGCTGCGTGCTCAGCACATGAGCTGAGGCATGTCTGGTCCTGGACAGGAGGGTACTGAAGCTCTCGGCCTAGGAGCCAGAGGGACAGCAGGGCCTGAGGCTTTTTCTCTCCTTTCTCCCCCCGGCTCACTGCTTTTCCTGGCTACAGTTTGACCTCACTGATCTATGGGGAGCAGAGTGAGAAGACATCTCCGTCGGATATTTCCCTGGAGATGGAACACAAGGACAAGGTGAGTGTGGGGCTGGGGGCAGGTTGATGGGCCCAGTGTCCCTCGCTCAGGCCAGCCGTGTGCGGGAAGGGGTGCGCCTGCACTCGGGCCTGGCAGCCAGCAGCCGCCACCCCTTCAGTGTGGCCCGGACAAATTCCTCAGCCTTGCCAAGGCTCCGTTTCCCCATCGGCGAGATGGAGCTATTTACCGTTCCTACCTCCAAGTCAGAGTTAGTTAATTCTGTTATTTTACGGTTTGTTTTTTTATTTTATTTTATTTTATTTATTGTTAATTTTTTTTTCCAGTGTTCCAAGATTCATTCCCCATTCCCCACACTACGGGTTTTTTTTTTTAAACTAATTTTCATGCTCTTCTCAAATCCTCAACCCTCGTCACTGCCGGGGTCCCGCCCAAGCCCCCACTCTGAGCCGAGGGCTCCCCTCCCCCTTTGCACAGCGGAGTGTCCTGTCAGGCAGGGGCTCCCTCGGCCTCCTCCCCCTGCTCCCTGGATCCCGCTCTTCTCTTCTTTCCCTCCCGGGCGGATGCCAGTCGTCTGCTCACTTTCTTCATCTGCTCAGCCGGTTGTCCTGGTGGCGTCTGCCGTGGGCCACCACTGCTCTGGGGACTGGGGACTGGGCAGTGAACAAAGTGGCCAAGTTCTGCTTCGCGGGACGTTCTCCCTGGCTGAGAGACACCCAGACAGAGGCCCACAGGATGGTGGTCAGTGCATGAATTCCAGAAGGGGCAAGGAAGGCAGGCCGCAGTAATGGGACAGAGCTGGAGTGTTGCAGAGGGTGTCAGGGACGGTGGTGGGCCCAGCCACAGCCCACAGCTGCCTGTCTCCCTCTGCCCCATCAGAGCAGAGGCGAAAGAGCTGTCCACGCCTGTGCTCTCCACTTTCCCACTCCTCGAGCCCTGCAGCGTGGCTTCTGTCCTTCCCTTTCCCCACACAGTTCATCAGTTGTCCCCCGCCGTGAAATCCGATGGACTTTCTGGAGTTCTCATCTCACGTGATCTCTCCGAAACATCCGGCCCTACAGTCCATCTTCCCTTCCTGAACAGGCCCTTCCAGTTGCTCCCATGGCGCCACACATTCTGGAGTTCCCTTCTGCCACTCTGTCTGTTCCTCTCGGTCCCTTCTTCTGGCTCCTCCTCCACAGCCCGAGTTTCCCTCAGTGGGTCCCCGTCCTCCTCGCACTCTTGGGCAGTGTCACCCATACTCACAACCTCAACTGCCACCTCTCCACAGTCCCTAAATTTCCATCTCCGACTAAACCTCCCTTTGGGCTCCAGACATTTATCCGATGGCCTTCAAAATATTTCCACATGGATATTGTAAAGACATTTGGGATTCAGTATGTCCGAAACATGCCACGGTGTCCCTCCACCCTCTGTTCCTGGATCCCTGGTCTCAGACTGCCCATCACCCACCAGGTGCGCCCCGTGGTGTGGCCCCAGGCACAGCCAGGCCATTACCGAGCTGTGTTGCTGTCACTTCCCGACCTTGTCCTCTACACCTGTCCCCTGAGTCTAGGCCCCCATCGGTCTCTTGTTGGATGACCAGGGTGGCTTCTGAGCAGTCTTTATGTCCACACTTGGGTCCTGCGCCACCCATTTTCCACCTGCCTCTGGAGCGATCCCCAGGAGCAGGGACACGCTTTCCCTGTGTAACCCTCACTGGCTTCCTGGTGCTCTTGGAATAAAGCGCAGCTGCTTTGCTGTGGCCTCATGCTTCGGTCTCCCGCCCACCTGTCCAGTCTGTCCTTCTCCCAGCTCCCCCATCCCCTCCCACATTGGCCACCTTTAGATCCTCGAAAGTGCCACCTCCTTCCCTCCACAGGACCTTTCACCTGCTCTTCCCTGTCCCCCTCCCCAGTGGCCCCCACTTGGGGCCAACACGCTGACCCTTTGTTCAGATTTCAGCCCCCACACACTGCCCCAGGAGTCCCATCGGCCCCACATGGGTCCAGATCTTTTGTTCTCGATGCATAGAAAATGCATTCCTCTTCTTCGGGGCTCTTAACCCAGTCTGTAACAATCCCCCATCTACCCGATCGGTCCCGTGTGTCTGATCCCACAGCACAGTGGGCGCTGACCGGGTCTTCCCCGCCACTGTCTCCACCACCCAGGCCAGCCTGCCATGTAAGTAGCATGTGATAGGGTATGTGTTGGAGGCAGTGAGTGAGTAGAACCATTTTCCTTCCACTCTCATCCCTCCAAGAGACCTGGTCCCATTACCTGCCACCATCTGCCCTGAGCTGGGGTGGGGGGAGCTCAGACCAGTTTGTCTCTCAGAGTTTCTCTGTAGAATAAGGACAGTCACGCCTACCTTCCAAGGTGGTTCTCAGGTTTATTTTCAGAAACATGACTTTGGTTGGGGTTTTTATGTACAGTGGAAAAAAGATCGTTTATTTTGAAAAATAGCTGAGAAGTCATAATGGCGGCAGCAGGCAGTCACACTGCAGAGCTCGAAGGCGAGGCAGGCAGGGAGAGTGGGAGGCGGGAGGTGGCCCTGGGAGCACCCCAGCTCAATGCCGAGGCCTCAGCCAGGCCGAGGGGCCTGGGGGCAGCAGGGGGGTCATGACCCCACGTGGTGGGAGTGAGGAGGGGGCGCTGCTAAGAGACATGCAATGAACCGACTCCTGTCACCTGGCCTTGTTAGCTGAGCAGGCTCCTGGGCGCTTGTGGCCGATTCCTGCAGGGGTGAGGCAGGAGGGGCGGTGGCATCTTTTGCTGCTGAGTTTTTGGGCGGTTTAGGCCTCTCACAGCTGTGATGGACACACGGGGGAGCGTGGGGGGGTGTCTGTTGTCTGTGAGCACAGAGAGGGATAGTCCCCACAGGCTCGCTGCTGTCTTCATAGGGGCCACACTTCTACTACTGACCAATGCCCTTTGGCGGACAGTCTAGTCCCGTGTGAATTCCAGGATGCAGACATGCCTTGTGTGGGATCCCCCTTGCCACCTGCCATAGAGGGGTGGAAGGGAGCCCCAGGAATGTGTGTCCTCCACCGTGCATGACCACAAGGGGCCGTCCACAGGCCTACTTGCTCCTTGAATAACTCACACCCCCTTTGCCCAAAGATGGGTGGTAGAGAAAGACCCTCCAGGCCAGGAAGAGGTGGTCAGACTCTCAGCCCAGCTCTTACTTCGAGATTCACTTCTTTCCTGGGGAATTTCCCAGTCAGTGCCACCTGCATTGCTGTGGCTCATAGCTGGGCATCTGTCCTGATCTTATTTATTATGTATTTGGGGGGAATGGGGCAGAGGGAGAGAGAGAGAATCCTAAGCAGGCTTCACATCCAGGGTGGACCTCGGCACGAAGCTTGATCAGACGACCCCAAGATCATGACACAAGCCAAAATCTAGAGTCTGATGCTTAACTGACTGGGCCACTCCTCCCACCCTTTTTTTTAGAGAGGGTCCTTATCTTAGTTCCCTAGGACAGAACTGGGAGGTGGACTTCTGACTGTCAGACAACCCCAGTCCAGGGAAGGGAACTTGGTAGGCCTTATACTGAAGGGAGCAAGGGACTTCCTTCTGTTCCTTGCTTGCCTGACCCCCCACCCCACTGCCTCCTCTTGGGCACTGCCCCTTCCCCAACCAGCGTGGTGCCAGCGAATGTCAGCCAAGTGGGCCTGCCTGTTTCACTGATGTGCTTGTGATCAAATGGCGTCAGTCAAGGATTTCAGCCTTTTCCCAGGTTTTGCTAAACCCTAAAGGGTCCCAGAAGGCAGCGCACAGCAGGGCCGCTTAACCAGCTGGATCTGGCGCTCGTACGGCCATGGGCCCCAGCCTATCCTCACGCACACGCTTCCCAAGCACACTTCCTCTCCAGGCCTCCTACCACCTCTATGGCTGAGGCTGCCCTTCCCTGCCACCCAGAGACCAGACCGTAGACCTTGAGGGAAAGACACAATCAGCAGGACTCTCAGACCTAGGAAGAGAAACCCAGATCCAACTAGGGACTATGTGGCTTGAGTCTGGGGAGAGTTAAGAGAAGTGGCTGCCTTGGGACAGAGAGATCCAGGAAGTCCACAGATGCCCCCGGGACTCTCCCTCCAGTGCTCTGTCCTCTGGGTGGGCTTTTTCCTCAGACAAGCTCCCGCCTGTGGCCTCGAGGGTGGCGCCAGCCGCTGCAGGCTCCGAGGTGTTCACCAAGGTACAAGAACTCAGGTGGAGTGAGAAGCCCCTCTCCCCACATCCGTATCAATCCCCTTAAGAGGGTTTTGGTTGGCCCCACTTGGGTCAGGCTCCCATGGATCCTCTGACCACTGGTGGTCAGCCCACCGGGCCACATGCCTGGGGTGAGGGGCATTTCCCAGAAGGAAGCAACGAGGGACAGGCAGAAAGCAGCCGACGTCCACCCCGCAAAGGGTGCCTTCTCTGCCTCTGGTCCAAGGCCCATGGAGCCCCCGTTTCCTGTAGCAGGATGCCACATGGCAGGAATGTCACCTCACAGCTCGGAGCTTCCGGAGAGACCTCTCCCTCGATAGTCACCACGGATTCCAGATGGAGCCCAGAACCCGGGCTCTTTCTTGCTGCCATCTTTTGCCTGGAAGGAGGCCCCTGTGGATGCTGCCTCACTCCGCCTGGCTTCCCACAGCTGGACGGCAGCCCAGGGGCTGGATTTTCTCTCATGTTCTCTCCTTTCTCCCCAGGGCTTCTATTCCTGGTTCTTCAACACTGTCACCATGAAGTAAGTGCCTGAACTAACCTAACTTTCTTTTCTTTTCTTTTCTTTTCTCTTTCTTTCTCTCTCTTTCTTTCTTTCTTGATTTTATTTATTTGTCAGAGCGTGAGCACAAGCACGAGCAGGGGCAGGGGCAGAGGGAGGTGGAGAGGCAGAGGCAGAGGGAGAAGCAGACTCCCCGCTGAGCAGGGAGCCCGACGCGGGGCTCGATCCCAGGACCCTGGGATCATGACCTGAACCGAAGGCAGACGCTTAACCGCTGAGCCAGCCACTCCCCCACTCCTCCTGACATCACCTCAGCGCTGCCCAGGCAGAGGGCATCTAGGGTTCGGCCGCAGGGAGGGAATCGGAACCAGACATAGCCCGCAGCCCCCAGAAACACCACTTCCTCATGAGTACAAAAACGCTTTTATGAACTCCACCGTAGGAAAAAGAAATTCTATCTGCGTTGCTACTTGCTTTATTTCTGTGAGCATCTTTCATCATATTGAGATGGAAAAGAAAACACCAGGCAGAAGGGCAGGGGTGCTTCCTCTGGCCTTGGCACTGATGACAGAGGGACAGCCCCTTGCCCACCTCGCCTCCTGGATCTCTTTAGGGCCATGGCCCATCTGGCAAGGAGACAGACCCCAGGCTGCCTGTTTTCTCCTGAGTCCCCCTTGCTTCAGGATTCCGACTTCCCACTCCTGGTTCCTCCCTGCTTCCGCTGAGCGTCTTCCGGAGCTCTTCCAGAACTCCGTGCCCCCCCCCCCGTGTGTAGGTGTGTGTATACGTGTGTGTGTATACACGTGCATACACAAGCGCACACTCGTGCCTGTGCACACAGCTGCACCTCATAGCCCTGCACATTCCTGGACGCTCCCTAAATATCCCCCATCTGTCCTGCCCTGCCCATCTTTCAAGTCCCTCCTCCAGGGCCCTTTCTCGCCTGGTGCCCCTTTGCGTGCAGCCTTCCTGCCCCTCCGGGGCCACCTGCAGCAAGGGGCCAGGCAGGGCCTGCTAATTTGCTTTCTTGCAAAGGCTCCTAGGACTCCCTCCTTCCACGCCCACCAGTCAAGGGCCTGACTGCGAGCTGCACCTTCCCAAAACCCCACCCCTCTCCCATGAGCCACCTCAGGGTGCCTGTCTTTCTTCAGACCTGCTAAAGGGGGGCACAGGCACCCTGTCTGGGCCTTGAGAACCCTGAGCTGGGCTTAGGACCATGGACCTCTGATGTTTGAGCTCCAATCCCCCTGATGCAGGAGTCCCCATGACCTTGCTCCCACTCCCAACCCCCCAGCCCAGTCTACATACATCATTCATCAGGGTCCCCCGAAGTGATACAGTTAGTTTGTGTGTGGTCCGGGGACATGGAGGGGAAATGGTTTATCTCTTGGCACCTTCTCTGGTTTTGCTGTGGTAATTGCGGAGACATGCACAAGCTCACGTCAAGTATGTTTTCCATTCAAAGAAGCATGAAAGTCCCCCTCCAGCCCTCCTCCAATCCCTGCCAACAGTTTCTAGGAAATTTTACTTTTTTTTTCTTTTAAACAAGCATTTACTTAGAAAAAAAATTTTTTTTTAAATGACCACTAAGGTGTGCGACCATTTGGAGCTGGTGACCTTGGGAGGCTGTTCGGGCTGCCTTTAGGTTTAGCAAAGTCATGAATGTTGGGCAGGGGCTGGGTGGCACATTAGCAAGCCCTTTGCAGGAGTGAGAGGGAAGGAATCCTGGAGCACCTGGGCCTGTCTGAGCCCACCAAGTCCTTACTGTAGCTTGAGGCTGACTTTCTGGATTTTTTCTCTGCCATCTGTTGACATGTCAATGGGAAAAACATGTCCATACTGCAGGAAAGAAGTGTACATGGTAAACAAGGACTTTGTGTGGTAGGTGTCTCTGTGGTGTGTGTGCAGATAGGAAATAAAAGGGGCATGTCACTACATTCGTGCCACTGCACACAGCTGTTCAGTGCATGCCTGCCCCGGCAGGTCAGGGGAGGTCGGCGTGCAGCGAGTGTATGTGTCTGGGTGGGAGGTCGGCGTGCAGCGAGTGTATGTGTCTAGGTGCGGATCCCCGACTCCACCCTGAGGCTCCTCCATTGGGAACCCATCATCTGGGAAGGGAGGAAGGCTGGCCATTGCACTCTGCCTTCTGTATGCTTTGGGAGCAGTATCTAGAAGACTGCCTCACACATTTACTGAGCAGGCACAGAGCCCAGGCAGTATAGTTGGAAAGGTGAACAAGACTCACTACAGACAATTCATAATGGGGAGGTTAAATTGCCAGGCAAAGGGCATTTGGGGGAGCAAGAAATTAATTCCAACTGGGGGGTTCAGGAGAAGCAAGTTTTGAGCTAAGCCTTGAAAAATGGGAAGAAATTCCACACTAGGCCCAGTGGAGGGCCCATCACAAAGAAGGGACTGCATGAATGAAAGTTTGAGGCAGAGATGGGCAGAAGCATCCAGAAATGGCCAGTCTGTATGGCTAGAAACAAGGCTACATGGCAAGAGAGAGGCTAAAAGATTGGACTGGAAGCATCCGTAAGATCTTGACAGCCATGCTGAGATTCCGGGCTTTGATCTAGAGGCAGTAGAGAGCTGATTCCTGTTTTCGAGCAGGATACTCAGGGTGAGAATCTGTTTGTAGGCAGGAGTGTGGTGGGGGAGAGGGGGCTGCTGGGGAGAAAGTCCAGAGGCAAGGTGAACACCTAAGGAGGCTTTCCCAGTGTCCAGGTAGGACAGGGTGCTGACCAAGGGAGGAGGCAGATGGAGAGAGATCATGAGGCTACAGCCCATGGGCCGTGGTCGCCACCTGGCCTCCAATTGGTTAAGAAAAGGAGTGATCCAGGTCTGGTTTCTGGGGAAGAAAGTGATGCCACTAGATGGAAGTTGATGAAATCCTAAGGAGTTGAGGGAAGGATGGACTATGGCTAGGGCAAACCCGTGTGTTGACCAGCAAGCTGTTGAAAAACAGGGTTAGTTAAAGCTTCAAAGAAGGGTGAAAGCAGGAGGGTGCAACCTTGAGGATGGATGCACAAGGTCATAGTTGAAGTTGTGGGAGCAGATCGGTCACCCAAAGTGGGAAGCAAGATCAAAAAGAGTGTCGTGGGAGCAGGAGGAAGAGGTGGCAACTTCTAGGGCTGGACTCTGAAGCCCTCGAGGGTGTGGGGGCAGCCTGTGAGCTCTGAGCTCCCGGTTGAGTGCAATGAGAGAAAGAAGAGGGTGTGGACGTCAGTGACTTGGGTCTCCTTTGGGAGGGCAAGTCCAGGGTAAGTAGAGGCAGAGAAAGAAGTGGGCAGGAGGAGGGAGGTGAAGATGTTGGCTGGAACTTGAGGGGAAGCGGGTCAGGGAGTGGAGGCTGGAGGAGTTTCCTGTATTTTGGAGTAGCCAAGGTGCCCTTGAACCCGGTGGGAGTTCCAGGGCGGAGAGAGAGGTGGATATGAACTTGAAGATGAGCAAGGACAGTGGATGTGTGGGTCTCCAGAAAGAAGCAGCAGAAGAGAAGTGACTAGAGCCAAGAGGAGGATTAGTTGTGAGGAGGAGGATGGTGGCTGGACCATCGGGGTTGAGAAGAGGAGAGAATGGAGTAGAGGCATGCAGGCAGCCTCAGAGTTACAGGCTGTCCACAGAGTTGGGAGGCCCTCCAGGAGCCCTTCTCCGGCTCCCTCCCAACCCAACCTTCCCCTACCTCCCCTCTCAAAGACAGCCAGTATCCTGACTTCTTACTCCCTAGTTCAGCAGTGCCTGTTTTTGAACTTTGTGTATGAAAACATTCAGTATGTATTATCTGTGCCTGGGTCTTTCACCCAACATTGCGTTTGTGAGGTTCAGCTATGGTCATTCATTTTTATCTCTGTGTAGTAGTTCATCCTGTGTACAGTGTAATCTATGGATCTCACGCACAGATATATACATCTGTATCTCACAATTCTTTTTTGTTATTTTAAGTAGACTCCACACACCCCATGTGGAGCCTCAGCTCACACCCCTGAGATGTAGAGTCGCATGCTCCTGACTGAACCAGCCAGGTGCCCCCATGTCTCACGATTCTTGTGTCCATTTCCACCCTTGGTAGTCACGTAGCTTGTTCGGGGCTGTTACAGATGATGCCTCTGATATTCTTATACATGTCTCTTGATCCACACGTGTGTGTGTTTCTCCTGGGAATGAAATGGGGCATGGAGTTGCTGGGTCACAGGCTGTGTGTATATTCAGTTTCCCTAGATAATACCAACTGTTTGCCTGAGCATCGGGGCCAGAGTGTGTCCCTGTGCGTCCCGCGCCGACACTTGGTACTGTCTGGCTTTCTAACCTCAACCCATCTGGCGGTGTGAAGTGATAGCTCTTTGCGGCCGTAAGAATTCCTTTGAATTTACAAATTAAACAACTTAAAAAAAAGATCGGATCCTGCCCACACCTTAGCAAGCACTCACCTGTATGAAGAAGAAAAGAGGGAATGACTGCCTGCTTTCAGAGGTGCTTCTGGATTCCCGTGTGTGTGTGTGTGTGTGGGTATGTGGGTGTGTGTGTGGGTGTGGG